>JAULCD010575140.1:0-13869 GCA_032361085.1 Calliostoma canaliculatum
TTTTAAATTTGGAAACGGAAAGCATTTTGGAAATGGCGTAGTTCAAGACAGTGCACAGTTTACAACTATTTTGGCATTTTTAAACCAAATCCAACGGCTCAGTGGCACTGTGTACGACGTTGTTAGTTACGAAACTTTGTGAAACGGCGCCGTTAGTCTCGTGATTGTTATAGATAAGACTTGTAATGCTAAAGGAAGTGCTCGTTAATCAATTTTGTCACAGATGTATTATTTTCTTACCTTAACTACCTGCTGAAGGTCACAAACTGACGTCATATCCATAAAAGTGCACTGTAGACAGTACCGTACATTTAGAATGCATGTAATACCCATTCATCATCGTTCCCGGCAAGGGTACTTTGAAGTCTGAACTGACATCGACCGTAGGTGTATTACATAGAAATTCCTCAACGCGGTAGCCTCTGCGCAGTGTATAGAATTCTCCTCAGCTGGAGAAGGACTTCTCCGGGTGTCCTGTCTGTCGCACAGACCACAGAACTGTCCCACCACCGCTCCCCGGACCTGACAAGTGCGTGCTCCAAGCTACAAGACTCATCAATACGATACAATATTAATTGGAAATGATTACTACGTTACGTGCACAGTTGCCTGGGCGGACATTGATTGTCGCATAGCTCTTCGTTTTGCTTGACGACAGCTATTTTTTCGGGCTCATTTAGAACAATTTCGATGAATAAATTTGAATAAACTGTTTGGCCGTTACACGGATGGTAGGATTGAGTGTTTATTTATTCTCCCCAGTGTTAACATACGAACATGAGCCTTGAAATTGTTAACCGGACCAACTGGGTTAACGGTCACGTGACTTCCGCTATATCCGGTCACGAGAAGCTCTACTAGATTCTGATTGATTGCATAACGTTATATAACGGTCGCAGTAAGACAAGCAGTGGTTCAGGGCCGCATCGGGGACGGATGAAACCTGAGATTATCTCCGATAGAGATTATTTCAGATTATGTCAGTCTCAGTTGTCCGCTTGGTGGCCCGTCAGGATATGGACTGTTCTACCGATGTGAGATCAAGTTGATAAGAGTTGCGAGGTGGAAAACGAAGAAATAGCGGCAACATTGTGATATGCACTGGAAAATATGTATAGAAAATAATCAGCTGATTTCCATTGGTTTGATGATATTTAAATTCTTCAGCGGATTTTCATTGGTTTGATGAGATCTTCTTTGGAAATCTCATCAAACCAATGGAAATCCGCTGAATCATTTCTGTACATTTTTGTTCCAGTGATGGTAATATTGGCCCAACATGGTTTCCGCAAGGGTGAAGATTTGCAGCAGTGGTTAATCAATACATGTTTTTAGCGTCAATGGGGTTAATAGGTCCTTGGGGGTTGGCGGTGATATGTCGCAAATTGCCTGAATAATGCCTGTATGAGAAAGCTGATGCATGGCGTTCTCTTTAATTATATGAGAAAATTATATGGCAGCCCTAAAAGATATCCCATTGGGGGCTATTGCTTTATTTGAAAACATGGGAAAAACTAAATTACATGTTTTGTTAAACACTGGCTATCTTTGACGTTGAGTGATTAGCTGTGATAAAAAATTGACAGAACATTAATCAAACATCTTTGAATATGCCTGTCCTTTCATGTCGGAGTAAAACATTGATAACATGAAGATCTTCAATAAATGAAGTTTTACTTTTACATGGTCCTTTGTTGTGTTTCTGGTGTCAATAACAAATTGCCGAGTCTTTTTCGATATTATTAACCCCTAGAGCATTGTGATTCAAATCATAGTATGAAATTGAGCTTGAAGAAGCTGTTGTGAATCTATTCTGTGTTAATTTGTTTCATGAATAGATGTGCAACACGACACTGTGGTTACAAGTTTATGTGTTAAATATATTGAGCCTTGTCAGGGTTAGTAACAAATTGGGAAAAAAATACTTTGATCTACGAATATGACGCATAACATATTCTAACGTCCTAATACATTACAAAAGTTGTTTTAGTATCAATAAAATCTATACAATTGTTTCCGGAATAAAAGTAATATCATTCACCTTTTTCCATGTCATTTGTTTGTTGTTGTAATTGGTTTGGTCAGTGTGATCAATAGTGATTACTATTAAAACTCTAACATATTTGATTTATATGTCAATACAGTGTCAATTACTTATATCATGTTAATTATAACACGTATTGAACAGTAGGCTTAATGTGTCATGTACTTTAAATGTACATGTATGTGTATATAGATATTGAAAAGCAGACGCCCTTTGATCATGGTTCTCGGATATCATTTTTTCTATGATTAAAATTTTATTTAAACACTTTTTTAATATGTACAGAGCTATACATATCCTGCCTACGTTTTTAATATGTACATGGCTGTACATACCCTGGACATAATAAACGTGATTGCTTCGGTTTCAAACCTAAAGTTCTACAAATAGCCACGAACACATTTTCTTTTAAAAAACGAACATGTTCCACGTTTTTGAATTAAAAACACGAGTTACTATATGATTTTTAAAAACATCATTTCAAGCTTATAATTAGATCGTAGAGTTTTTGTTCTGCTCACGTGCAGTAACATGATTCGCTTTGATTGCGTTGCAAGGGAGTTTCTGTGTGAAAGATTTGATTGATGGAGAGGAAGACGTTTCTTTCAGCATCTCCATAACATTCCAATACATACCCTCGACATTATCCTTATGGAAGCTATCGTGGGGAATATGCTGAGGGTGTTTATTGAAATGTTATGGAGATGCCATAAGGAATTATCGTTGATGTACACAGGCTAGCTGAAAAGTTTGAAGTCAAACTGTCAACGACACGTAATAAATGCAAGTCTTTATTTATTTGTTTTTTATTTCTCTACATAGTCCTATTCCAGGTTTAAACAATTCTGCCAGCGATGCTGCAAGACCTGGATACTGGTCACAAAGACAATGCCTTTTTAGGGTGGTTAAAGAAAATAACAGCAGAAATGACGTCATCATTACTTAGATAATCGCGACCGGGTAGTTCTTTTGTCAGGTTTGGAAACAAATGAAAGTCTGACGGGGCAGCATCGGGCGAATACGGGGATGGTCAATGAATTCAAAACCGCAATCATAGATTGTTAACATGACAACCACCGATTTGTGACCCGGAGCATTGTCTTGAGGGAACATGACTCCTTTAGTGTATATTCCCTGTCGCATAGTGTTGATAGCTTTACAGAACTGTCTCAGAAAGTTAGCTTAATATTTTCTATTGGTTGACTTACTTGAAAAAAAGGCTAGACCATCAGCGGAATACCATTGGAATACCAAAAGACTGACGTCATCACATTTTAAGCAGAAGGACTCGACTTTGTTTTGGGGGAGTGAGGGGGGTATGACTTACAATGCTTCTATTGTTTAGACTCTATAGTGATTTCTGGTTAAAAGTGATGCATTTTGTTCTCATCCATGGTTACAGATTGGGCCAAGAAGCTTAGGGATTTTCTTTAAAAACGGCAAATATTGTCACGGGACATCTTGCATCTGACTTTGGCACCCATCTTGCAGAAACGTTTGTCGTTCCTAATTCGTTTGTGATAATTTGCTCAACCCTCTCATAAGATATGCCCACAACACTGGCAATATGTTGAGTGGTGAATCGTCGATGAGCCATCACCATGTCATGCACCAGGTTTATGTATTCCGGAATGAGTGCTGTGAAAGGCCTATCTGGACGCGGGTCGTCGTTAAGGCTCTCTCTACCACGCTTGAATTCCACAGTCCACTTATCTACAGTGGATAAGAAAGGGGCATCATACTTTAAAGGAGAGACCATATCAACATGTATCTGTGTTGGGGTTAGCCTTTATAATTGCAGGCACTTGACGACTGCCATGTTGCCAGTTTTGTCAATTTCTTGTGATTTCAATGGGTAGGTTCACAAAATGGCCTGGGACATAGCAATACTAACATAGCATTATTATCATTAAATGGTTGCACTTGTTAATGAAAAAAAGCTTGTTTCCATCCGACTGAGATATCCTATTTAGGCTTAGAACTTTTCAGCCAGCTCTCGTATCATTGCCTGACAATAGACCTTGAAGCTGGTACAATAACACAAATGTCCAACCAAGCAATCTTAGGATATGTAGGCAAGTGCAGATTACCCCAGATACAGCTATTTTACGACTTCACTTTAAGTGTGCACAATTGGAACTGACTGTTATTCCATTACTATGTCTATGACAAACTTGATAAAGTCTGTTTTTTCAACCTGAAGGCGTTTACGTAACTGTGATTTCAGACCCACGCACTCTCCATAGCTGGATGTATAATTTCACTCTTGCCGTTAAACACTTAGGGACGTGACACCAAATCTGACCTGTCATTTATTACTGTTGAGTTACACTAATGTACTGAAATAAATAAAAAAATAGTGATACAAGCAGATTGAAATCAAAATTCACTTCAAGGAAGACAACTCTTGACTGAACTCGAAACGTTCCTTTCTTTTGATGCGCACAGACAATCATTGACCGTCTTTTGGTTCACAAATGTCAAGTTTGTAGTAAACTGTGCATTTTCATATTTATTATTTGGAAAATCAACAGTTTTGGATTTGACATTTGTAAATCGATGCTATTGGCACACCACTATATGTTATATTTAGGATCACACTATCTTAAAAAGTGACTATTCTATCACGTTGCGTGGTTGAGTCCAGTGCGGGATTCGAAACCACACCCTCAGAGTCAGGCACCAAATAGCCAGCACTAAGCACCATTCGGCCACGGAGACTTCGACAAAAACGAAACCCCACAACCCTGTACTTAAGATGAATCTACGCTCAGTACCCCTGTCAGTAGGTGCAATTGGCACAGTTCCTAAAGCTGATAGCAACAATTTTTTTATGTCATTTAGATAGTGACAAGCCCAACTATATATTATATTTAGGATCGCACTATCTGAAAAAGTGACTATTCTGTCACTTTGCGTGGTTGAGTTCATTGTTCCCAACAATGTTTCATTAGGTACGGTAATTGGAGTTTATCACAACCTGCACAGTCAAATTTAAAACCTGCGCCAAAAAGGCGCAGTTTTCAAATTTGACTGCGTAGTTTTATTTGTATATGCATGAATGGGATAATAGCGCAGTCAAAAAATTTCCTGTAGTTCTGTTGAAAACATATTCTGTGATAGCATACTTGCAACAGCCTTTTTCGATGAGAATGTGAACACTGACACGGACAAATGTTGAGTTTGGCATACCATTGGCTTGGGAATGCAAAAACAGCTAAAAAGCTATTCCCTCACCAACAAAAACAGTTTACAACATTTGTTTGCGTTTATAAACCGAACCCATTGCAAAGGTTGGAAGTAATGCTTGGTTAAGATCACAGTATTCAGTCATATTTTCAGCATACATCACCAGATTAGGTTTGTCTTTGCAAAAAATGTCACTTCATGTCATGCATTCTACTCTGAACGAACTGTGAAATGTATTAAAGAAAATATGTTTTAATATGTTTAAAATATGTTTTAATGTCGAGAACTCCATTATTACAGCATGAGGCAATGTATGGCATTGCTTCATATACCGTAGTTCTCGCTTGAAAACAGTATACAACACTAAAAAAGTGTACAGGAATTATTCATAAGATTTTCATTGGTTTAATGAGATTTCGATTGTAGAAGATATCCCGAAAGTAGCTTCATAAAGCAATAATAAGTGTGTTATTCATAACAACATGTTGACTCTAAGCGTTTGGATCTTAGGTTTTAGAAAGTTTACATTTTTTACAGGATAAAAAGCAAATTAGATACAAAAACAAATGCTACACAAAATGAAACTATGATCCATGCCTAAAGCCCTCAATAGAACAGTTGGATTTTTAACTCAAAAGTCTGTCTTGTGCGAAAATTTCGAACTATTATAAAAGTTGCCATGTTCAAATGGCGACTACATATTTTAGCAGTGGGCATTGAGCCAAAAGGTTTCATTTACAAATGCCAAAATCGTTGTACACTTCTCAGTTTCCATAACAAGTTTTCCTTTGGAAACTGCACATTGTGCAAAGTATTTGACATGTGTAAAGTACACCTTTTGCTTCTGCGAAATTCTTTGGCCCGTGGAATCTTGGCTTGTACTTTACTACATTTCCTCGAGTGTGTTACCCAAAATTAAGCTAGGTGTAAGTTCAACACAAACAAATAAATAATGTTTTAATTAAAACATAAAACCATTGGATGCTTTTGCACACATGTTTAATTTCCGTTTTCCATGGACACAATTGCAAAAATAACTCACTGTTGTTATTTTTCAAAGCTAATTTGTAATTGGGTTTCGACAACCGCAGTGGCCGATCCCAAACTTTTTGTTTCCTTTCCAGCGGCAATGTTAAAGAATGTTTTTTACTGTATTATCTGATTGAAATTTCATAATTAAAGTTGTAAAACTCTCTCAAACCAATATTATGTTTGGAGTCTTACACAAAAAGACGATTGATTACCCAAGACCTGAGGATATAGAAAAACTTTTTTGCATTACATCATTGCTATTATGCACAGTGTGACAGAAAATATATAAGAGGATGGCAGCGTACATGATGTGGTATTTTTATGAAACCATCTCTCTTGTTTAACATGTTTTACATTTGTAGACCGAACCTCATGGGTTCGGTTTACAAGTTTTAAAATTGTTAAACAATCGATTTTTCAATGCAACATCTCTTTACATCAAATGTAGGTGTAGATAATAACATCATCATGGTTCTATAAATAGGTAACAATGTTTACAAGCAATGCAACATTTAGGTGAGGATACTAACACTGACATAAAACAAGAGATGATCACTTGCGTCATAGCATTGTTAATTTCGAACCAAACTATTGCATTCTTACAGTGCATTCAACGCTTTTGGCGTAGTTACTAATATACGGTAATCAAGTGATGATCATGTGTTTAAGAACACTGCTAGGTTTGACACTAAAACATTTTTTATAAACCGGTTGTCTTGCCACGGAATGGTATTCTTTGTTCATTACACTAATATTTATCACATAAAGAAAACAAAACTAAGTCTATTGTAACAAAGACAAAACTATGTTGGATGTATTTGATGTACTTAGAAGGCCGTGCATACGGTGTGCTAATCTGCAGCAGAACACTACTAATCGAACCCTCTCACCAGGAGTGACCAATTATGGAAGTGTGTAGTGAGATGACCAGTGACGCCACAGCCGGGCCAGGAGCAAGCAAGCTTGGTCAGGAGGAAGGGAGAGGATACTGGACGGAGAGGGCGAGAACACAAGCCGTGCCATAAGATCCTATCGCCCTCACTCCCAATTTTTTGCGAGGAGTTAGTTATAGTTATACTTTGTCTTTTTCATTTCTTACGTACAAATAAATACTTGAACCAACTATCCTGGTCGTGTTTTACGTTTAATGAAGAAGATTCGAACTCCCAACTAACTTACCACAACAAAACACAACCTACGTTGGAATACTAAACGCCTATTAAGAGCCTCGAAGCCCAAACTGTTAATTAAAATAAGTATAATCAAACGTCTGTTTTTACAGTTATGGAAAATGTGTTTTTCATTCATGAGCTGATGTGTTTTAAAATAAATTTGAAATAGATTAGCCTTCCAAATTACCATTAAATGCTCTGAAATTGAACAAGAGTAATGTTTATGGTCAACGGTACTCATAATGCCTTATTTTCTCATTTTTAATAAATCACCAGTATGAAAACCTCTCACATCAACAGTCCACACAGATTTCGTGAGTTTTGTCATTTAGAATTAATATCCCTTTGATAAGAAATCTGCCTCACGTGGTAAAAGGTGTACTGCTTCTAGCTAGTGGACAGATCAATCTCGGATAAATCTTCCCTGGGAGTCATATCCCACCTAGGCCCTGTTTCACAGAGAAATCTTGGGCTAAGTTGATCGTAAGTGCTAGACTATAACATTGGCTTACAACTGTCGTAGCGCAAAGATCGCTTTGGAACCAATGCTATTCAGCATCGGTTCCAAATCGATTTCTGCGCCACGACAGTCGTAAGCTTATGATAAGAACCAACACCAAAAGGGCACCGTTTCAAACATCACATTCGATTATATTAACACTAAGATTGCTTTTAGGAATTGGGGCCCGGCAGTTTTCTCCAACGATGGGACGGGAGATAACAAAAGACATACAAGATCAAGACATCAGATAAACACGATAATAAAACATTGATCAAATGTCATCAGTGTTGAAGCGTGCATCCCCGGTGTCCAACATGTTCGGGAAAGCAACTTGCCAACAATTGACACTAGACCATTAGGTTTAGTTTGTGCATTTTCTCCCAAAGATTGTGAAAAATGTCTCATTTGCGAGCTAAAAGCCGTTGTGGTAATATTCTCATGATACGTGGAGAAACAAATCATATTTATCAACAAAGCACATCTTCATTTCTCAACGATGTGTTTTCCCAACCTCCGCTTCTATGCCCATTCAAACAAGAAAGCAAACAAACAGTAAACAACTACATTAAGATTATTTGAAGCCGAGTCAACCAGCAAAGTTCAAAAGTTCAGTCGGGTTTGTTTTTGGATTTTGTTCTAGAGAACAGGTGAATAAAATAATAACTCCCTTGATACTGTTATTCATGATTTATGTTTGTCTCCGAAATAACAATCATCAAAATTATCCACTTTGTGATAGTGTGAAGTTATTTTGTGGTTTTAACCCTTAGCGTGCCAAGCTCAACATGTGTTCGTTTTATTGTTCGAGTTTCAGTTATATTTTGTTGTAACCTGTCTTGTGATATTGTCCTAAAATTAATTTGAATAATCTGTTGAAATCATATCACTTGAAAAATTGTTTAAAGGAGCTCCTATAGGAGCTGTTTTAAACAAATTACCAAAGGATAGGTTTTCAATAGCACAAGGTAGTCACAGAACTAAAATAAACTCGGCACGATATGGGTTAAAGCAGCTCTGTAACTTACTTTAATATGATTCCTTTGCTTTCCATGCTTTGTTGCTAAAAACGAGAAATAATAGCCTACATTAAAGTTTAAACGTTACTCATTAAAAGGAGCACCCTTTCAAAAATCGGCATTTGTACAACAAACCATTTATGGGACGTTTTGGTATCTGAAACATTTATAATCAACTTTTCTTAAAGTCCGGAATCATAACGAATTCCATCTGAATAAAGGAAGATCTGAAAACATGCTACAATTTGCACTCAGTGTTGTAATATGTTCGTATAGCCTGAACATTAGCTCAGGTAAATAAAAAAATCAACACCAGAGAATAATATAAATCACAGTTTGTCAGAACAGATTCCATTTGACATACTGGCAAATAAATACAAATCTGCATGTATGGATCAGCAAAAACATTCAGTATTACTCTTTTAGCATCCTGTATTATTGGGTTTATCTGACTCATATTATTGGCTCATTTGTTGCATTTACAAGATAATGTTGTAAACAGTATTGAATTTCATGGGTACAAATTTGTTTAGTACTTTGGAACGACGTTTCAAGTCGTGTGCTTGTTTCGGTTTCATTTTGAAATGGATACAAGTTACGTTTTTAAGTTTGAAAACCAAACCAGCACATGTTTTGAAACGTCCCTCTATGAAATATTTCGTCGCAACTCTAACTGAAATGATTCTACCTCAGACCCGAGCACTCCATAAATAACCATGCATTAGTATCAACGACAGAATAACACCCATACTAATGCCTTGTCGATATTTGCATAAGATTGTTACATATTTACCCTTGATTGACGCCCAAAAATATGCCTTCGAAATGTTTGTTAGTATTGAATTGTAAATATAATTGACATTGGGCTTATCAGTTAGGCCAAACAAAATATATGTTGTGGTTCCAGGGACATGCTATAAAATTGAGGTAGGTCGGTCGGGAATTTTTTTTTATTGAAATATTGTTGACTTCAAATTTTAACTTTTAAAGTGCTGAGTGCATTTCAGCAAATCTTCAAACTGTGACCACCTTGTGCTGTTAAAAACCTGGAGGATCTCTTTCAAACAAATTACCACAGGATAGGTTTTCAACAGCCTGTATCAGTTGGTGAGTAATTGAGTGAAATAGTGTTTACATGACTTTCAACAATATTTCAGCTGTATCGCCATGTGGTATACAAGAGTCACACCGAGGAAGTAGCAGATGAGACAAAGAGACTGACAGAAAGAAAAGCTACCACAAAAGTTCCCCGTTTTAGACTTGAACGTCAAGCATAGGGTTACTGGGGTCCTATGTTTTCCTATTGCAGTAGATGATGTTATGTTTTGTCATTATGATCATAAAAAGTTAGGGACGGCACCTATGTTGTAGGCAAGGTCGGGTATACGGAACCACAATATATTTTGTTTTATTTGGCCTTAAGCTTACAAAGGGAGAATGGGTTTAGCCTGAGTAGTTTTCTAGAGAAGGTAGAAGTTTGTTAGTTTTTTTTATTTTTGTAAACGGCATGTGCACACAACGTTTTGAATTGTTATGGCATTTGTAAATCAAAACTGTAAGGTCAGTGTGCATTTTGATAAAATAAATATATTTCTGTGAACCATTTCTTGGTTTTAAAAAAACTAGTGGTTAATTATTCATATTAAATTAAATATAGTAGCACAACAATCCAGTTAACAAGTAGTTTACATGGTATGAAATACAAATGAAAACTGGGCCCTGTTGCTCAAAGCTAGGTTGATCGTAATTAAAACCCATTGGCCAAGTCACCCGTTCTTTAAAGCGATCTTAGGCTATGTTAATCATAAGTGCTGAAATATAACATTGACTTACGACTGTGGGCACCAGTTCCAAATCGATATTTGCACTACGACAGTTGTAAGGCGAAGATAATAAAAACAATCCACAGGACATTGTTTCAAAAATCACTTACGATTATCTTGACACTGAGTTTGCTTTGAGGATCAGGCCCCAGGCCGCTTGAAGACTGATATTAAAACTAAACCAGCAACCATAATAACGCCTCATATTACAAATTTTGAATGTTCTTATGAATACGAAAGACTGCAAAAGTTCAAAGATGGCTAAATACCAAGCGTGTTCAATCTTTCGGGACTTAACTGTGTATACAATGAAACTTTAGCAATTATGTGACAAATTCCGTCTCAAAGGAACTGGTTCCTGCTGTTGGCTTGAGGTCACCGCGAGGATAAGACTATTAGCAGCATAATACTGTAAGAGCTCAGTTGGGAACTTGACGAATCTCATCAGTATGTTTAAGAATCAATCAACAAGATCACACACAGTCAGCAAAACAATTTCAGAAGCTTTCAGTAGTGGAACCAGAATTGGGCCATTCCTCTGCGGTCTCGTATACCGGCAAACGAATACGAACTGAAACAATTATGTATCGCAATGTGTTTGTCATGTACCGGTATACTAACGATCGCAGTGTTTGTTTTATATTTATCACGCGCTGGAAACATTATCAATCTTTCTTGTGGAAATTTTGTACTACTTTGTTTTATGTGTAATTTAATTTTAAAAAGCCTAACTGTGTTTAATTAGAAATAAACGACTAACATTAGTTAAATATTTGGTGATTTGTTTTTAATTTTTATTGTTGAAAAATTGTCAATACAGTAACCTTTAGAATGCCGAATTTATTTTATTTGGACTAAAAACTCGAACTACATTTCCATGTTCAAAATCTCTACTGAAATAATTTGTTTAAAATAGCTCTCATCCGACCTCTCTTAAACACTTTATTACAGGAGAGGTTTTTAACAGCCTAATTGCATTAGAATATCATTATATATTGCAGTATGTCAGAATCTATAGAAGTGTATCGCAATACAACAGTTAAGGCAATACGCAGCTCTATTCATAAGGGGCTTCATTCTGATCTTTGACAACTGCATATGGTGCAGTTACTGGATACATTATAAGTGTTACCATTTAATAACTAAACGCATAAATGTGATAAATAATGTATAAGTGTTCTTTGTAAATTGAATAACATTCACTGTTAAAATTTACAGCAATAATCAGTACAGTTTTACCTATTTATCTCCTTCATTTTATTTATTCGAAAATGTATTGTTTATCCCGATTGCACAACTTACTTTAGCATGGAAAACCAATTCAAATTTTCAAATTGTTGAATGTAGCTGATCAAAATGATTTGAACGAGAGACATGAACATATGAAATTATTGTCATAACCAAATTGGATTAAACTACCCAGTTGGTTAAAACTTATGAACTTCTTCACAGATATATTAGATTTAAAGTTCATCTCTGTCCGGCTTTAATGGCAGATTATACAACATACAAAATACATTTCATTCTTGGTGACGAAACAAATTCAACGGTTAAAGTTGCACACTTTATTACTTTGATAAGATAATGAACAATTAGAAAAATTAAGACCCCAGGGCAGGCGTACATTGCACTAGAAAATGTATATCAAGTTCGTCAACGGAATTCTATTGCTTTGATAAGATTTCATGAGCAATTTTTAAAAATATTTGTATATATATTTTTTTAGCGTTGTCTGTACTCAGGTCATCTAAAAAAATTATATTTAGCAAAAGAAAACACAGAAAATGAGATAAAATTATCACTCAGGAAAGTTGTCTCTGGCCAGATGAGCGCCACTCTCTAACCATCTTGCATTGTTAGGTTTATCTGCCCCAAGCCTTGACCAAGGCTGCTATCCTTGGACCCATACATTACCTGTCTCGCTGGTTGACGTCTCATCCCCCGCTGTATATTGATCCACCGAGCTGAACTTTATGTAAACGAGGAAGAAGGGACTTTCCATGCCGGTAATATAGCCACGCACTAACTCAAACGGATCTACCTCCAGTACCGAAGGATTCATTAATGACGTCAATAAGCATATAGTTCAACTCGAGAGAATCGTACTCTATTCTGATCATGAACATTTTCATACTTTTCAGTCATTCCTTCATATGAATCATTCAGTTATCATAAAAGGCACCAATGGCCTGGATCCCGTTTTATGAAGCCTGTGTAAGGCTGAAGCATCGAAATATTAATATTGTTTTGTTAAGGAAAAGATCCTGCTAAGTAACATAACTCTATACAAAGTTCAGTTTAAGAACCCTTCAATAAGAAACCACAGTCAGCAAAGCTATTTGTGGATCAGTCATACCACGATATTTTCTATGTGGTCATCATGCTATCGTTTCGCAGGGGTAATCTATTGTCACCGAAAATGTTGCCGTAACTCGCAACAATAGCGTTGTCGCGTTTGCAGGGTAACAAAATAGTTAATGTGTAGGTTGTACTATTGTAAAAATGTGATATTATTTTAGTTCATATTTTCTACTGTAGTAGAAACGCACTAAAAACATTATCTGTTTTCAACATTACTTGCACTTATTTTGTATGTATGCTTTTAATGGTTCAGTTTGCAACAAGTTTACTATAAGATCAATTCTTTAAGGGATATTTAGAAGTGGTAAGGCCTAATTCAGGATTTAGGGATTAATTTTTGTTCTGCGTATGTTCACGACGTTTTAGAGCATCTGCTTGGACCTTCATCAGGTGAACCTGACGAAGGAGCACGCCTATCTCCTGAAACGTCGTGAACATATGTACAAGAAGTTGACACCCAAAAAGCATGAACTACACTGGCCTAAAAAAGAAACGCAAAGGTGAAACGCATAGGTGTTATCAAAAGATGCTTTATTAACTTATTAGGACATGTGTATCCAAAAACATACAGTCATTAAAAGTGGTATTGAGAGTCTCGTTTTTTGATTGCACGGTAACAAAATCAGTATCTGGTGGGACCACCACGAGCGCCAAATCATTGCTCTAGGCATAGACTGTATAAGACGTCGGATCCGCCGTTGTGGGATTCTTCTCCACTCATCCTGCAACG
>JAULCD010575251.1:0-13866 GCA_032361085.1 Calliostoma canaliculatum
GGTTGGAATTCTTCTTTCCTTTCTGTATTCTTTCGTGTGGATTTGAATTGATAAATTTTTCTATTTATTTAGTCTGTTTATAAAGAACAATTTGTTTATGATTATTTAAAAATGAAATGTTTGATATAATGAAATACACTAAATTTTTTTTCAAAACCTTTAATATGTATAAAGAAATAAATATTTGACATATACATACATCCATAATTTTGCATTCTAATTTTTTATAGCTTGTAACAAGCAATCAACAAGGTAATGTAAACATATTGTACTGAAGGAATAACAAAATTCATGAAGTTAGTGTTTTATGGCAAAAACAGTATTTTGCAATGAAATCAGCTAATTCTGAAGACAAAATCATTATTATACACCAAAGTCGAGGTCTGCTTGTTATAGCAAAGTCTGCTTGGTATAGAGAGGTCTGCATGGTATGGCGAGGTCTGCTTGCTATAGCAAAGTCTGCATGGTATGGCGAGGTCTGCTTGCTATAGCAAAGTCTGCTTGGTATCGCGAGGTCTGCTTTGTATAGCAAAGTCAGTATGGTAAAGCGAAGTCACAAGGCATAACAAAGTCTGTATTGGTATGGCGAGGTCTGCTTAGTATAGCGAGGTCTGCTTGGTATAGCAAAGTCTGCATGGTTTGGCGAGGTCTGCTTGGTATAGCGTGGTCTGTTTGGTATAGCGAATGTCTGTTTGGTATAGCAAAGTCAGTATGGTAAAGCGAAGTCACAAGGCATAACAAAGTCTGTATTGGTTAACTAAATCTGCAAAGTGAAGTCAACCTTTTTAACTAAAGTTAGCATGCTGCTACAAAGTCACCAAATTATTGGAAAGTCAGCATTTGTTAATGAAGTCGGCAGGAAAGTAATCACGTTATAGTGAAGTGAGCTTGTTACAATGATATCAACATGTTATAATGAAGTCCGCATGTTATAATGAAGTCTTCACATTCCACTAACAGACCAGCAAGATGAGTCAAGGTTCCAGACCCGAACTGGCCAAGTTCCATTCCACTGATAAAGTGACCAGACCAAAACAAAAAACTGATTTAATTATCCCACTGAGATTTGCTTCATTTAAAACACAGATCAAGAGAGGTCAAAGCGATGGGAACAGTATGCAACAGCTGATATTTCCAATCAATGGCAAAATAACGAGCTTATCAAATTGGCAAGATGCTGGTTGGAGTTCGCAAGAATCTAAAAAGAATTGCCAAGAAGTTGGTGACTCAACGGTGTCACTCGCAGAAAAATACGCGAAAAGTGTTTTAATTTTATTATGGATTATGGTAATCACTGACTGTTGTAATTTGATAAGTGACATAAAAAAATCATATCATTCGCTGCGATTTCTTTACTGAAAAGTGAGTTTCATTAATTGACTATGGTGGATGTCAATTGTTAATTTCATTAAGTCAAGTACAACAGTATAACAGCGAAAACGCCATGTTGAGTTTGGTATAATAAATTTTCCATGCCACACCAGTGCTCACATATGACAAAGTTAATACTCATCAGAGCAAAGTCATCTCGGGTAACAGAATTAAGCTGAAAAAATTAAATGTAAAAAGAACTCGCACATAAAAACAATTCTTAATCATAACAGTTTGCAAGCATTTTTTTAAATTTCTCAATTTGCTTCTTACAAATTAATTCATAATTTTAAATGCTTCAGAATAGTTTTTTGAACTGTCATATATTTTAATTTTTTTACTTTTAATTCCAAACGTATATATATTATCCATATTTTTAAATATGTTTTGAAATTATTCAAACATCATACCACATACACTAAAACCCAAATTAGTAATAAATTACTTAACCATTTTCACAACAATCTTTTAAAAAACAACTTTTAATAGAGTTTTATACATAAGACAAAAGACCATGTAATTCTCTTGATTTTGTAAGTTGATTTATTTTTAAGATAGCTCATTCAAATAAAAATCAAATCCTCAACAAAAACTGCTTCCAATCTACTACAATTATATAAGGCTAAGAAATTTTAAATTTCATCTAAGATGAAAGTTAAGATGTCTTAGTTTTATCAAAAATCTAATCTCATTAAAACCTTGATCCCAATCCACAAAAATCTTGTAAGGCTAAGACAATTTAACTTTTATCTTAGCGCTCTCGTAACGAGAGCGCTACGACAAAAGTTAAGATGTCTTAGCCTTACAGGTTTGTGGAACAGGACTCTGATGTTCCTGTTATGCTCCCATTACATTTCAACAACAGAAGAATCTGAAGACATGTTTCGGTGCACGAAGATTCAATTTGTTAGCAGACCTACTTGACCAATCAGCATGCTGCCTCAAGTTTCTTCGGCTTCGTGATAACATCAATTGAATTTCTTATTGTTTCTTTCAACCTCGAAAACTGACTTTGGTAATTTGAATAATCAGAGTATGAAATTTCAACTAAATGCATCATACGCATAATAACAAATATAATGTCAATAAGATTTCTTAATTTTTATGGTCAACGCCAATACTATTAATCATTAAAGTGCTGAACCCAACACTTGTCAATTTCAATGTCCAAACTCTAACCTAAATAGGAGCTCTTTTACACAAATTATTACAGGAAAGGTTTTCAACAGCACAAGGTGGTAACAGTTTTGATATCATCCCAGTTCAGCACTTTCAGGGTTAAAAATCACCTGAGAGATTGTTTTTGAGGTTGAATAAAACAATAACTTTGAGGTGACTTGTTTGACATGGATAGAACATTTCAACTAAATGCATAATACTCAAATAATAAATATATCTGATAGTTTTGCAAATTGATTAACATGTACATTGGTTAAAATATTTAATAAAACTTGACACATATTCAAAAACTTGACACATATTTATCCCCATTCAACCAGTTTCCATTTCCAAATTCGAATATCCAATGGGAGAAACAATATAAAAAAGACATGAAAGACAATTGGTGATTGGTTAGTCAGCCAGAGGTTGTGAAAGTTCGGCCATATTGAATGTCCTCAGATCTTGTGTGTAGTCACATAATGGAACACTTAGATCTGTTGTTAATGGGATTATAAAATGTTTGCTCTCGGGTTGTTAAAAGAGAATACGCGACAAAATATCACGTTACTTTTCATGTAGATCTGATCTAATGAGAAGAAAAAATATTTGCTCTCTGGTTTGTAACAGAGACAATGTGACAAAGTCACGTGTCATTTTTCGATGATACACAAAGTTATGACGAGATGAATAAACAAGTGCGTTGGTAAAATAAATAATTAATCACGGAACACAGCTACTAAAATCTCAACACATTAACCCTTACAGTGCTGAGAAGATTTGTCCAATTTTGTGTTCAAATTCCAACTTAAATATTACTTTTCAATGACTTATGAAGTTATGATAATATAACAAAACAAGTGTCAAAAACTCAGTAATTAACCCCTAAAGTGCTGACACAACACTTGTCAATTTCAATGTACAAACTCCAACCTAAATAGGCTGTTGAAAATCTTTCCTGTAATAATTTGTGTAAAAGAGTGAGTGAGTGAAATAGACTTTTACATGGCTTTCAGCAATATTTAAGCTATTTCGCCATGTGGTGTAAAAGCACACCAAGGGAGTAACAGATGAGAAAAAGAGACTGACAGAAAGAAAAGTACAGCAAAAGATCCCCATTTTAAACGGCTTGTACGTCAAGCATGGGGTTACTGGGGTCCTATTCTTTCCAGTGCCCAAAGACACTCCCCGGAAACCCCACGGGATAAAAACCGAAATTGAGAAATAGGATGTAAGGGCTAAAGAGAGTTTAAGGGTTAATGTAAGTCTTAACCCTGAAATGAATCAACAAGACATAAAATGTTGAACAAGCAAGTCTCTATTGCAGACACACATCACAAACCATTGTGCCGTTTTACAAAGACATCGTAAATTTACAACATTGTAAACTATTTCACTGGAACAAATTGGCTGGTTTACAAATGCTTAAAATTCAATGTAAACTGAGCACTTTCCAAAGAAAAGCAAGATTTTCTCTGGAAAGGGCCCAGTTTACAAGAATTTTTGGCATTTGATAAACCAAACCTAGTGGCATGATTCACGACATCGTAAATTTACAACAGCTTTGTGAAATGAGACCTGACTAAGCCAAACTGACAGAAGCCATTACAGCTTGCTCATCAATAAAGCTGGTTTATTTTTAAATCATGACCTGAAAAAACATGACAGTATGTATGTACTTGAACTCGACAATAGAAGATTTTTAAACACTGAGAACGAGAATAAACCGTTCTAATTGCTAGAAACAAGAATAAAGAGTTTTAAAGGCCAAGAATGAAAATAAAGACTTAAGTGCTTAGAACTAGAATATAAGATTTTTAAATGCTAAGAACGAGACTAAAAGACTTTTAAATGCTAGAGTTTATTTTGTTAAGCATTAAATACGCTAATCCCAAATTCTAAATGTACGACACTGCAATAGATTATTTTGCGAAATTCATCCCAGAAGGTCTCGCCCCCCACCCAAAATGATTATTTATATGTCAACTTTTGTTGTTTCATGTTATTGCTCACAAAAACTGATTTCTTTAATGTCCGGTTACGAAAATTGCTTTGAAGCGCAGACTGATAGAAGTGAAAGGGCCAGCCATTATGGCATACTCTCGCCGCCGGCAAATCAGAAAAGTACCAAAGATACAATTCTTTAGCTCTATAAGATACGCGGGTTGTGATACGAATATATGTATGCAATAACTGTCATCGGACCGCAGCGGGAGTGGACACGACTAGCCGTGCCGGACGTAGTTGCAGTCTCCTTCATCAAATACACAATTTCCCAGCGTATTTATGGCCAAAATGGATACGCATAAACAAGAGGCTGAATGACTGGAAAATGGGTATTGACCCTGTATCATGGACAAACATTGATCAGTGGTCGTCCAGTCGCCTGCCGTCTGGCCTCGGGTCAATCGGACAAGCCGGGTCAGAATCAAACTCGTCAAAGAAAAAGCCCTCGAGCAAACTGCATTCAGATAGATTCATTCATACTCGGCCATCAAGATCATTTCAATCGCAAAATTAACTCTTCAAGTGCAAAATTAAATATTTGTCTTTCATGTCCAAATTCGGACCGGGCTATTGAAAACCTATCCACTAAGATCATTTTTATCACAAAATTAACTCTTAAACTGCTAATCCCAATACTTGTCTTTCACGCCCGGGTTCTGATTTTGAAAAGCTATCGTGAGGTAATTTGCTTTAAAGAGCTCCCGGAGGGTCAACAAACTTATCAAAGAAAATCCCCACAGGCAAGTTTGATTCAAATAGATTCATTTTGTACTATATGGCCATTAAGACGATTTCAGACGCAAAATTAACTCTTAAAGTGTTCATCAAAAATATGTGTCCAAATTCTGATTTTATGACCGCAAATAGCCAAAATATTTCTCAAGCTGTACTAAACAATAATTCACTCAAAAATTACCTTAATTTGTTTAAAGAAAACCTATCCCGTGGTAATTTGTTTAAAAGAGCTCCTGCAGGAGCTCTTTTAAACAAATCATCACAGGATAGGTTTTTAACATTGAAAACTAATTTTTTACGTCCAACTAACAGCACAACAGGGGTTAAGCTCGCTTCAATCACAAAATTAATCCCACGAACATCTGTTTTTTAGTAACTTCTCGTCTACACCAAAGTTGTAAATGGTCGATCGTTTTTTGTTGTTGTGAAATTGTAATGCTGTCTGATGCGGCAATATGTATGCTAAAATACACCTCGCCCCTGAATATACCAGCAAAATTACTCTTAACAACAGCTAACATATTTATATATGAATCAACATTCCGAACTGAAGACGCCAATTCACGAATATTGTATGCGTTCACGAATACTGTATGCGTCCAATCATTGGAAAGGTACATGTATGAATAGGTCAACAGCGATGTAGAAATGGCAAGAGCGTATGTATGGAGGTTGATTAAAATATAAAGAAATTTGAGGCAGAATTATACAGTAAATTGATAAATCCTTGGAATATAAAATGAATATGATTCTTATTATACAGAGTATTGCCTGGAGGTTCATGCTTGTATATCTATGTAAATGCATCGACAAGATTACCCATTCCTATACCCTGTCGCACGTGGAGATTGAGAGAATGGTTCAAATTCAATCATTAGCTTCAATTTGAATGCCAAATTACGAGTCTAGACCAAGTATCTCATGGGTTATTGCAAATACTGGCGATGACGTGACAGTTCGCACATAGCATAAATCTCTCTTGGTTAACGCTTAAAGAGCCAAGCTTCATATTTGTCCTTTTCATATCTAAATTCCCAAAAATAAGCTGTTGAAAACCTATCCAGTGATAACTTATTTAAAAGAGCTCCTGCCGGAGCTCTTTTAAACAAATTATCACAGGATAGGTTTTCAACAGAAGGTAGTCCGTTTTACATCCTACTGAAATTAAATCAGCACTTTAAGGGTTAATATGGACGCTTGATGAATCATGCAACTGAATGCATGATACAACTGTTGCATATATTTCTTTGGTTATTACCAACACTTGGGATCATATGACAGATTATAATGAAAATAAATGTTTTCGGTTATGTTTTATATTTGCAATGGGACAGGTTATCTTCAATAATCCAGACAGGGATATCTCCATTATATTCTAATACATACCCTGGACACATTTGCTATGACAGCTTTGATGGTCCAATTAAATGCTTTAGATAGAAAATTTCTCACAAGAGACATCTGAGAATTTCACTGCATATTATCTTTGGTCATTTCAAATTATTTAGGAGCGCTTTTAAACAAATTACCACAGAACAGGTTTTCAACAGCTGATTTACTATAAAATTTGGACGCTGAAACATACAAATAGTGTGATACCACTATGAGTGAACCACAAACTGATTTTGACTGCCACAAACCTGTCAAGTACATTACATCTCTCAATGTTTTTCGTTTAGATATAAATTCTAAGGCCAATAAAAAATAAATGTTGTGGTTCCGATTACATGTCTCTAAAATTTAGGGTAGGTCAGACGTGAATTTATTTATTTTTCTTATTTTTCCTGATATCAAATTTTAACCCTTAGAGTGCTGAGTGGGTTTCAGCTAGTCTTAAAACTGTGACCATCTTGTGCTGTTGAAAACCTGCCCTGTGGTAATTTGTTAAAAAGAGCTCCTGTACGAGCTCTTTTAAACAAATTACCACAGGATAGGTTTTTAACAGCCTGTTTCAGTTTGAATTTGAACAGTAAAACGAGCAAATGTTGGGCACTTTAATGGTTAATAAGATAAAATAGGTTTTCAGCTGCAGTAGATGACATGTTATCAACATTGTTTGGGCCTTTATTTTGGTTTTGTCTCATGTTTCAAATTATAGTTGTTGGATTAGGACATATGCCATATATTTGAAAACATGTTAACTTCACGAGTCTGACAGCATCTACTCCTACCGGTTTAGTATGGTCCTACCACAATCTCACAGCACGTTGTTAATTATTGTTGTCAAGCAATGTCAAGATTGGTCACACTAATGTCGCTTATACCCACTGCAAATCGCACGATTACCAACAAAGGATATTTTAAGAATCGTTTGTGACCACACAACAAGACCCTTCGCCAATAACACAAAATGGCCGGGGCCCCGTTTTACGAAGACATCATAACTTTACGACGCCCTAAACCATGTCACTCGGTTAACGAATTTGGTCTGCAAATGCAAAAATGGTTGTAAACTGTGCACTTTCCAAAGAAAAGCTTGTTTTCAAAAAAAAACTTGCACAGTTTACAACCATTTGTTTGCATTTGTAGGCCAAATCTATTAACCCAGTGACATGATTTTGGACGTCGTAGTTATGACGTCTTCGTAAAACGGGGCCCTGGGCTCTAATGACACTGTCCTATGTATCGGATAATACTCAATGTAACTGACAGTGTTTCGTATCACTAACAATATGCACCTTGTCATAAATGTCGCACCACACATTTTAAAGTAAAATTAGAAAATAAAAGTTTCGGTTTGTTGAACTACAAGTACATATTTCATATACTACACCATCTGTAATCATAATATCACAAAGACACACTTGCACGTGTGTGTTTGCATTGAGCGTTTTTGTTCCGGGAGTCGGTTTGCTTAACATGCAGTGTGCACATGGCCTCGTTTGGTGTATGTTATGTTGGCAGACACAGCTAAAATTGGGGGTTTTTAAGCTTAAATAAAGTTTTATTTTCACCAAACAGTAAAATGTTTTGCGTCCAGTGCCTCTGAACCAAAGATGGCAAGTTATTGGTATGTACCAGACTAGAATATCATGTCGTGTTATTGGAGCACAACTGAACATTAGTGACAATGTCATCAGCAGACTGTTACGTAAGCATACTGCTTTAATGAAAGACGCGCCGAGGTCTGGACGTTCTGGAAAAAAACAATGATGAAGAAGATCGTGCCCTCGTGCACTAAGCCAGACAAAACCCAAAGGTTTCTTGTAAAAAGCTGCGACATGGATGGCACCAGCACCATCAGACGACGCCTACATTCTGTAGGATTGAAAGCAAGACGACCAATCAGACGTCCGCTCCTCGCAAATCAGCACCGCCATGCCCGTTTGGCCTGGTGCCAAGCACGTGCCCTCTGGAACCTAAGGAGAAGGATCCACTGGTCTGACGAAAGCAGATTTTCGCTATATCATACAGGCGCCAGACATGAGTTTGGAGGAAGAGAATCACGGCATATGATCAGAGGAACATTCAAGTTGATGTTTCCTTAGGGGTGGATCCGTCAATGTGTGGGGGTGTTGTTTCTACGATTGTAAACTTGACCTTATCGCAGTTCACGAAAACTGAATGGACAGAAGCACCGCAACTTGATTCTGCGCCACGTTTCACAAAGACTTTACAACTTTACGACGTCATAAACCTAGTCACTGAGCCGGTGGATTTGGCTCACAGATGCCAAAAATTGTTGTAAACTGTGCACTTTTCAAAGAAAAACTTGTTTTTCTTTGGAAAGTGCACAGTTTATAACATTTTTTTTTGCAGTTGTAGAGCAAATTCATTAAACCAGTGACATTGTTTACGACGTCGTAAAGTTATGAAGTCTTTGCGAAACAGACTGACGGTATTGTTGTGCTCCATTTCGCTAACCACACTCTTGCCTCACGTCTTGTCTCCATGGACGATAATGTCAGACCACATCGTAATTGAGATACTACTCTGGCCTGCCAAAAGTCCAGATATTAATCTTTTCAAGCATTTGTGGTACATTTTTGGATGTAGGTGAGAGCAAGCAATCCTCCAGTTTAGAACCTTTAGGAATTGAGCCACGCAGTAAATCCTTCAATAAAGAATTAGAAGTCTGACGACAAGTGCTAGGCGGTTACACCAGATACTGAGTTAGCCAGTCATTGTGAACCTTACTAGTGTGTTTGACTTAGTGAATGTGAACCGTGTTGTGTGTCTGTATCAACTCCGACTTATTTCACCTTGTTTTTATGAGGTTAAAGATTCAGTTTGACTCAGTACAAAAAGTGGGTGGTGCTATATTTATAAAGACTGTCAGTGTAACAGATAATACTCCATGTAACAGACAGTATTCTGTGTAACTGATAATAGTCCAAGTTTCTGACAGTGTTCCGTACAACTGATAATACTCCATATAACTGACATTGTTCCGTAGAACTGATAACACTCCATGTAACAGACAGTATTCTGTATAACTAAAAATAGTCCATGTTTCAGAAAGTGTTCTGTACAACTGTATTCTGTATAACTAATAATACCCAATGTAGTTGATAGTATTCTGTATAACTAATCATACTTAATCTAGTTGACAGTGTTCTGTATAACTGGCAATTTTCCATATCACAGACATTGTTCTGTACAACTGACGATACTCCATGGTTCTGATAGTGTTCTGTGTATTTAACAATTGTCCATGTGTTTTACAGTGTTCTGTATAACTGATTATTCCTATGTAACACTGTTGTGTCTGACATATCCCACCTAACAGAAGATTCCAACAGCCCCACCTGTACTCCTGATCTGTGTTGCGGGTTTGTGATTATATAACTTACTGATTCCTAATTATTTTCATCCACAGCAATTTCCTCAACAGCGAGTTCCGTTGTCCTGGCCGTCCCAACAGGTATGTCCTACAATTCCTACTTACTGCAGTTTAAGTTGTTAAACACACGGTTCCTAGTCACGTTTGTCTTAATGGACGCCGTTATACCGTCATCAAGCAAATGTGGAGGTTGGGGCCACAGTACAATGTGTTTATTATTGTACTTCATCAAAAACAGACAAATACGTTGAATCAGAAGTGGATATTCACATTAGAAGATAGTTTGAGATGTGATAGATGAATGTTCTAAAAATATAAAAGAATCAGCAAATTATTTTTTACTTTGACATAAACAAATTGAGAAATAGAGAATCTCACCCGAGTGTCTTCTGATATGAAATATATCAACACGATAAAAGGCTTGCCGAGGAGTTTTAATATATTGAGTGTTGATATATTTGATATCAGGAGACACGAGTGTGAAATTCTATTTATCATTCAAAATCAATCTGATGACATGAATCAATAATTTTGTAAATGTTTAATGGCATTTTATTTTTGTGCTGCCGTGAACTAGAACAATGCCGCTGCTTACTTATTGTGACGTCACAATGATGGCACAATGGGTATGATGTCATGCCGAAGATATCGCTACAATGAAATGACATCATTTGTGACGATATCCCTTAGGAGATATTGTTTGATCTCACATAAGCGATATCTCCTGTGGAAGATATTTTTAGATGATAATGTACTTATTAGATCAAATTTGGCCGTAAACTAACGGACACAGTAAATCAGTTTGACGAATTTGTCCACTCTGTTTCTTGGAAATTGGGGATGAATAGTTCAGAGCACTGTTTTCTGTGTCTTTCTATTGTTAGGTAAGTTTGATCTGATTGGCTAACCTGACTTTCAACTAAATATATGGAGTTTTCACTGCTCGGGTGTGAGAACTACGTAGCTGAAAACTGTAACCACCTTGTGCTATTGAAAACCTATCATGTGAAAATATGTTTTAAAGAGCTCCTATCGGAGCTCTTTTAAACAAATTATCACAGGATATGTTATAACAGCCTGTTTCAGTATAATTTGAAAATTAAAATTAACAAATGTTGTGCTCAGCACTTAAAAGGTTAAATCACTGTACTAAACCCACCATCACAGTGCACATGCTACTACGACCCTGACCAGACAGCATGTATATAACATTGAGACAAACGACTGCGTGCCTCAGTTTTGTCCATAATAGGGGGTACTCTTGTTCAGCTTCAACTAGTGTCTCTTTGAATAAAGTGAAGAAGTAAATTTTGGTACATGCACTACATACGTATCATTGATGAAATATCATCGAGATCGAGCAATCGCTTCTTGTTGATAATTAAAACTTCTTGATACCCCCTCGTACACTTTCCCCCAAAAAATCTTGGATGTGTGGGGCGGGTTTGATGGGGATATTATTTTGTGAACCAATTCTCATGCCTGTATGTAGAAACCCATCATCCTGTCGTGATTGTGTTGTGATTTTCATGCAAACACTGGAAAGTATGTATAGTAATTATTCAGCGGAATCCATTGGTTTGCTGAGATTTCCTCAGAAATTTCCTCAAACCAATGGAAACCCCCTGAATAATCTAAAATAATTCTAGTGAAATACCCAATTTTTGTCCATACAGTTTCGTAATGTTGATTGAATTTTAAGCCTCAGAGTCTTTCTTGTGTCTGGATTGGACCTCATACGTCTGGGGACATATTGCAATGCTGTAACACAGTAATATCTTGGTTTGCAGGTACCAGCCGAAGCTCCTAGATTCCATTGCATCAAATAACCTCATTGGTGATGCAGGCTTTCCTCCTGCCGTAAACCTTGCCGCCGTGATATATCTGAAAATGTTTTAATAACGGCTTTAAACCCTAACTCACTAACTCACTCACCCCATACGTCTCTGTCATCGTCTGATAGTTGAGGGATCTGCACCAACATTGGTTGTAACACTCGACAACACACTGATACTATTTCTTGCGTTTGAAGAATGATTTAGAAAGCAATTGATATCTCCTAGCAGTATACAGACGGATCACCTGCCCTGTAGTAGGTGGCGTTATTAAGGTGTATACGGGCATGTCAGTTTGAAATGTTCACTCTCGCTCTCGGTGCTAGCTGCACGGCCAGTTTATAATTAACGCGTTGTTTTGATGTTATTAAATAATAATAACAGGCAATTCTTATTCTGTTTTTGATGTGTTTCAGAGGCTATGAGGTTGACGGACGAGAGGTGGCAGGAGGCTTTGAAGTTTTGGTGCAGATACGTGATATATGTAGGAATCATGTACACACTGTGTGAGAAGTAAACCTTGTGCTTGTGAGCCATTACAATACACAGCTGCAGGTTGTTTGGGAATGCGCTGTGTGTTTTGTATAACTTCCTATGTTTATAATATATACTAACCACATAAAGCAACTGTGCACATGAAATATGGGTTTGATTACAGCAATTATTGGAGACATTCAAACGCCTAAGCACGTGCCATTCCATATGACGTCATTGATGGTGGCCTATGGGCGTGCTATGTGTTACTGCATGTGCATCCTGTGCAGCTGTGCCCAGAATGTGCAACTCAAAACTTGCTGTCACTTTGGGCATGAATTGTGTTCATTTAAAAAAATGAAACTTCTCAGGTGCAGACACAAGCATATCACAAGCAAATGATGCTAAATTAACAACTGCTCAACGTCATTAAGCCATTGGAATGATCCAAACGGGAATGAGGCAACAACAAGTGGTAATACATTTCCAATGTGATCGTAACACGATATCGGATTTGGTCCGGCGTTATCGGAACACAAATGACGTTGCTGACCACCCGCGTTCAGGACGTCCCCGATCGCGAGTAACGATGCCAAGACAGGACAGATGGATTTGAGGTACTCATTTCCAACACAGGTTTCAAACGGCAGTAACGACGTCCCAGACAATTCCAGGACTGCGCCGTATCCATTCGAACAGTCAGAAATCGTTTACGGTCAGTACGGAATTCGACCACGACGCCCTGTTATACATCCTGACACACCTTCATTAAGTCAACATTCTATGATGGTGTTGAAAGCATGTTCGCCAACCTCAGATATGGTGGAGAAATGTTGTCTTTACAAGTGAATCGAGGTTCAACATTTCCCACAGTGACAGGCGCCAACGTGTCTACCGGCGTTTGGGAGAACGTTATGCACGCAGCTGTATTGTGGAGAGGAATTTTTTAGAGGTGGATCTGTGATGGTTTTGGGTGGGATAACAGCACGGCACCGAACCCTTTGGTGGTTGTTCAGGGCAATCACACCAGTGTTGGCAACAGATATCATATTCTGAGGCCTGTGGTCATTCCTTTCCTGCAACGTTATGGCCCGGGATTGACATTTTAACAGGACAACGCTCGTCCTTACACGGCTAGGGTCGCAATGAATTTCCTTAATCATAACAATGTCATGCTACCGCCTTGGCCTGCAATTTCCTCAGATCTCTCCCCAATAGAGTATATGTGGGATGAAATGGAGCGCCGTCTGCGTCATCTTCCACATCCTCCAGATAACGCGTAGGTCCGTGATTTGGCATAGGATTTGAGGAGGATATACAGGCCATCCCCCAGGCCTTCTATGCCCATTTGGTGGACTCGATGCATCGTCGATGCACTGCTGTGATTCACGCACAGGGTGGTCATACCCGTTATTGACTTTGTGACTTAGTTGTTTGACCCCCTGCTCCATTTTGATTGTCTGACTTCATCGTAACCAATGTTGTTCAGGTCCCGTTGACATT
>JAULCD010575362.1:0-13849 GCA_032361085.1 Calliostoma canaliculatum
GCACGGGACTCAACCACGCAAAGTGATAGAATAGTCACTTTTTCAGATAGTGTGATCCTAATATAACATAAAAGTTGGATTTGTAAACTAATCAATTGGCCTATGACCTGGTTGACGACGTCATACATTTTTTACATCCCTAAGTGGAGAATGTTACTCCCATAATTTGTTAACTGTTTTTATACTTTATACTTAAATTTACGACGTCAAAACCCATGTCACCGAGTGAGAGGTTTCGCTTGTTTTTCTTTGGAAAATGCACTGTTAAAATTTTTTTAGCCTTTGAAACCAATCAGTCGGCCCAGTGACCTTGTTCACGATGTCATCAATTTACAACAATTTGTGACACGAGCCCTAAGAGTAGAACTTTACTTCCATAGTTATTCTCTGTTTTTATGTTCAGATACAAGAAGATTCCTAACTAATGTGCGTCCTTTTTTGCAGCAAACATCTGACATCGTTTTTCCATGTGTATTTTTACTTGCTATGTCAGTCACATTTAGAGAGAGGATGTACTTGATCGTGTCGACATGACAAAGTTCACAAGCCGCATGAAGAATTGTATTACCACCTTTGTCTAGCACTGTCATGTTGCAGTGTTTAGACACAAGGAACTTAACAACTGATTTTTTACCATAAAATGCCGCAAACATTACTGGGGTCCTTCCATCTTTGCTTTTACTCTCAATGCCAATCACATTTAGAGAGAGGATGTACTTGACCATGTCGACATTCCCACCTCTGCATGCCACATGAAGGATTGTATTGTCACATCTGTCTACTGCTTTCATGTTGCAGCCTTTATACACAAGGAATTCTACAACTGATTTATGACCCAAAAATGCAGCATTCAGTACTGGGGTCATTCCGTCATCTCTTTTACTGTCTATGCCAATCACATTTAGAGAGAGAATGTACTTGACCATATCAACATGTCCAACAGTACATGCGAGATGAAGCATTGTTTGGCCACCTCTGTCTCTTGCTTTCGTGGCGCAGTGTTTAGACACAAGGAAAGCAACAACTGATTTTTTACCATAAAATGCCCCATACATCACTGGGGTCCTCCCATCTTTTCCTTTACTGTCTATGCCAATCACATTTAGAGAGAGGATGTACTTGACCATGTCGACATGCCCACCTCTGCATGCCTCATGAAGGATTGTATTGTCATATCTATCTCTTGCTTTAATGTTGCAGCCTTTAGACACAAGGAATTCTACAACTGATTTTTTACCATAAAATGCAGCATTCATTACTGGGGTCATTCCGTCTTTTTTTTTACTGTCTATGCCAATCACATTTAGAGAGAGGATGTACTTGACCACATCAACATGTCCAACACTACATGCCAGATGAAGCATTGTTTGGCCACCTCTGT
The DNA here is from genome assembly GCA_032361085.1 of Calliostoma canaliculatum. Lineage (NCBI taxonomy): Eukaryota > Metazoa > Mollusca > Gastropoda > Trochida > Calliostomatidae > Calliostoma > Calliostoma canaliculatum. The sequence goes on from JAULCD010575362.1 coordinate 1,382, forward strand.
CTCTTGCTTTAATGTTGCAGTGTTTAGACACAAGGAAAGCAACAACTGATTTATGACCATACTGTGCAGCAAACATCACTGGGGTCATCCCGTCTTTCTTTTTACTGTCTATGCCAGTCACATTTAGAGAGTGGATGTACTTGACCATGTCGACATGCCCACCTTTACATGCCACATGAAGGATTGTATCACCATCTCTGTCTACTGCTTTCATGTTGCAGTGTTTAGACACAAGGAAAGCAACAACTGATTTATGACCATACCATGCAGCAAACATCACTGGGGTCCTTCCATAGCGGCCTTTACTTTCGATGGCAGTTACACTTATAAAGAGGATGAACTTGACTACGTTGATACGACCACTTTTGCATGCAACATGAAGGACGGTGTTACCTTTACCATCTACCGATTTTAAGTTGCAGTGCTTTGAAATAAGGGAATCTACAATTGGTTTTAATCCCAAACTGGCATTCCTTCCATTACTACCTTTGCTTTTTATGTCAGATATAGTTAGAGAGAGGACGTACTTTACCATATTCTCATCTCCACCTTCACATGCCACATAAAGTATCGTATTACCTTTACCATCCACTACTTTCAAATTGCAGTGATTAGATACAAGGGAATCAAAAACTAAATTATGACCCTTGTCTACAGCACACAGCACCAGCGTTTCTTCCTCTAATCCTCTAGTTTCAATGTTACATTTTGATTGATTAGCAATAAATTTCATTATGTCATTGTCACCACCATAACAGGCAAAGTTAAGTACATTGTTTTTCTTATCATCAAGCATAGGCAGACTACATCCTCTCTTAACAAGATAGTTGAACACGTCCAGCTTAGTTAGGGTTGTTGCCATTACTCCGGCTCTGTCCTTATTTCCTCGAATGTTAATGTCCTTCACTCCCTGGGACAGGATGTACTTAACTACATCCAACTTTTCCTTCCCACAGGCCTGGAGTAGATTGATAGGCCGGTGTTGCTGGGCCAGTTCCAACTCTGAAACGTTTATTTTGTTGTTATGAATTGTAACAACACAATACATCACAAGTTTGCTGATTTCAAAGAAATATTAAATGTTGCACCCATGCAGGTCTGAAATATATTTTGGACACTGGTTAAATCTGGGATTTACTTTATCAGTCATTGTGCCCGAATAATCTTTTAGTGGTTTAACATTTTTTTAAAGAAAATAACATTTTCAATAAAATATAATTGTACATACTTTTAAATCTCAGTAGCACTCTTTATTCTTTAAATTTTCCAACTACAAATTCAATAAATTCAAATTTTCAACTTTTTATATTTAATCTTGTACACAATTTCCATATTATTAAACGTCCTAATTCCTCAACCTTCTCGCAGCTGATGGCTGTAATATTGCCCAAACGGCGCTAAACAATAATTTACTCATTCACTCACTCACTCACTCACTCACTAGCTTTTTAAATTCAATTTAAAGGCTCAACTTCCTACATAAAATTTGACTTAACAGTACAATATGACTCTTGATTCGTAAGTACCAATCATTCACTGAAGTGTATTACTCGTCTTGTTTTTATTACAAATACGAAAGAACCTGTGAGTAGTCTAGTTGTATTTTATTTATTTAGTTATATTTGCAAGCTAAGATGCGTAGACATTGTCACATTTATACAATTAACTTTTTTACAGAAAGATGAACTATGTGTCTATTATGACACTCAATGTTGTGTAGGGTACTGTTGGGAGTTATCTACAGTCAAGCTCCTGTTTCGAGAAAGATGCTAATGCTTTAACGACAGTCAAGATTCATTAACCCAGTTTAGTGTAGGTTATTTTTAGTATTATCGACACTCAAGGGGCGCTTTGAGAAAAGTCATTTAGCTACCGGGCACCCCTGCTAAAATGGGTCCTCAGCAGCTCTGCTTGTGGTAAGAGGAAACTATAACAAGCAGCCTGTTTGCCGTGGGCTGCGTCCTGTAAAAAGGGAGGAAGGTAGTCTGGTGGCTGAGGGTATTTGATAGCCACAGTGCTGCATCACTCAACACACCACTTTGACCCCGACTTAAACTTGATAAGTGGTCAGATTTGGCCCGTGCTGATCAACTGGCTGGTCATGTTGAGCTCTTGGTGTTAACCCTTCTTTCTACGTTTTGTTATCCCTCATCCTTTAACTTTTTAAAAAAGTCTAGGCACATAGGGGTTAACGAGTTTCTTCTTTTAACACCATGAAGGCGGAAGTTCATAACATTAGGAGTATGTCAGTGTTGTATCCCTGGTGCCAGTCTGTCAGAAACCCACAGACATTTGGCACCGCCCTTGTGGGCACTCGGTGGTGGTTGGGTACCAGCGCTAAAGAGACATTAATCTCGACACCTTAGGTAAAATGACAACAAAACGGAAATGTATCGACGACGATTCCTCATCTTTGGTTGAGGAGTTAGATGTAATTAATAAACATGTGAATAAAATATTCCAAGATTGCTTGTTATGGAAAGAGGTGCTAGTGGTGGTCAGCCGTTTGTGGTTGAGAAATGCATCATAGGTATTGCTGGTACAGTTAAAAATGTGACGAAACTTTGTCCTAATTGTCTCCTAATAGAAGTTTCTACAAGACAACAAGCTTTAAGCCTGTTTAAAACTACATAGTTTGCTGGAATACCAGTAATGGTCACTCTACACTGTTTGCTCAACTTTAGTAAGGGCATTGTCCGAGACAGGTTCGGAGATGACGGAAGTAGAATTGGTCTTCTAAATCTCTTCACAGGGTATTACGAAAGATAAACATTTCCCTTTTAAGAATAGGAATAAGACCCTTCTATCCAACACCTACCTTGTAGAATTCGGTACATCTTCTCCTGCATTTCTTAAAGTTTGATACTGTAGCATCTGGGTGGAACTTTATGTTTCTACGCCGGAAGTTTGGGCATAGTTCTCATGCATGTCGGAGTAATTGCAATGTCTGTCACGTGAGGGTTTCACATGTGATAAAACACTGAAATGCTTAAACTGTAAAAAAGCACACATAGAAACGTCGAAGCAATGTCCTTCTTTCATACGAAAGCAAAAGCAAAAATTTCTAAAAGTTAAAATAGAAAATAACAACTCGTTTGCAGAGGCTCGTAAAATAATCACTGCACTTAACTGCCGCCTGTCAGACTGATTACACCTGGTTCACAAGCACCTTACCCTCAATCTTTACAGAACCAGCTCAACTTAGAAAAACCAAGTGTGACAAAACAAACTGTAATGTATTGACGACATTAGAGGTCAGGTGCTCTACCGCTGTGTTAAGACTGTGGTGACGTAATTTACGTACCTTGTATCGCTCTCTAGTTGGAAGTCAATAAAGAGCACTCGCATGTGTTTTAGCAGATAAAGACGTGATCTCAATCTTCTTCCCATTAGCAAAACTGCAGGAGACTCTTTAGTTGTTGAGTGTGGTGTGTTCCTATATCGAAGTAGAAACACTGATTACTGCTGCTGCAATGGTGCACTAGATTTGCTCACACTTTCACGTAAGCTCTGTTTTAAGGAGGATGTTATGTGTATAACACCATTCATAAACATAAATTGCTGAAATTCTGACGATACAAACTGAGGGCTAGTATCACTCACTAGCTGCTGTGGTAGACCATGTCTACTACACAAACTGTACAGCACATCAATGGTTTTCTCAGATATTGTTGAATTCATCACAACTACCTCCGGCCACTTGCTATATGCATCAATCACAACAAAGAACTTTCCCATGAAAGTCCTGCAAAATCTGCATGGATCCTGCGCCATGGTCTGTCAGGATACTGCCAAGAGTGTAGGGGTGCATAGAATGGCTGGTTCTGACACTTCATGCACTCTTCGCATGACTTTGCTGTTTGTTTGATTTGCTCCTCCAAATTTGGCCACCACATATAACTGCGTGCCAATGCCTTCATCTTCACAATACCTTGGTGTCCTATGTGTAGTTCACGACACGTGTAGAACCGTGGGTCTGAGGTATGTAGGTATGATTACTCTCATACCCCACATGAGACAGCCTCCCTGTACCGTCAGTTCATTACGTCTAATGTAGAAAGGGTTGCAAAAACTGCTCTTCAGGCTTTGTCCATCCCGTTAGAGTGTAGTCCATGGCTAATAATAAATATTTATCCTTCTTGGTTTCACTTGCAACCTGCAATGATTTCACTGGCAAACTCTCCAACTGTGAAATGTTGAATACTGCATCCACATCTGTCACATTTTTACGTACTTGCCCTGGTATCGGCAAACGAGAAAGTCAATCTGCATTAGCAATGCTTTTAGAGTTCCTGTATACAATGTCATAGTCATAGGTTGACAACATCATCACCCATCGCTGGAATCTTGCTGCTGCTAGTGGTGGAATCGCTGTCTTTGGGCCCAGGATTTTTACCAATGGCTGATGGTCAGTAATCAATGTGAACTTCTTGCCGATCAAGTACTGAGAGAACTTATGCACACTGAACACTATTGCTAGTGATTCTTTGTTGATTTGTTCATAGTTTTGTTTAGTTTTTGTCAATGTTCGAGATATGAAAGCAATGGGTCTCTCTCCTTAGTTTGTGACACTGCGCCCACTCCATAAGGGAAGGCATCACACACGAGTGACTGGTAAATTTAGGTTGTAATGTACCAGTACATCTGCAGATGACAACAATGCCTTTGCTTTGTTGAAGGCTGTGTTTGCATTATCAGACCACTTCCCTTCTGTTCCTTTCCAAATAAGGGTGTTTAATGGTATAATGACCATAGACAGATTTGGCAGAAATCTGTTATAATAGTTCAACAGTCCTAGGAAACTGCGCAACTGTGACACATGTTCTGGTGCTGGGGCATTTAACACTGCATTACCCTTATATTTTGTGGTGTGAAGATCGTCTTTGGTAGACAATGAATTCTTGGAAGAAGAAACATTTCTTCCTTGAAACACGCACTCCTCATACTTTGAGATTCTTAAGGTGTTCTGAAGTTTTTCCTGTCACAAGCAGATCATCCAAATAACACAAAATACCTGGTATTCCCTGGAGCACTTGTTTCATAGTTCTCTGGAACATAGCAGGTGCCAAAGCTACACCAAACGGTAACCTGTTTAAACAAAAAAGTCCCTTCTGGGTGTTTAGTACAAGTAACCTTTTTGAATCATCATCTACCAACATGTGTTGGTTTCACTGGAGACAAAAGACGTTTGAGGAATTCATAATTCTTCCCCCCAACAATCGCTAGGAAAGCATTTACTGGCTTATCTTTATCAATGGAGTTTGCGATGAGGTACGCTGTCAGTCGCTCAGAGTAGACATCCCACGTACCGTTTGTTTCATCAAATGGCTTAATATTGCTGGTAGCAGCCATCATTGGAATCTTGGATGCACGTAGATCGTTAAAATCCTCTTCGCCAATTATGTTATGTTCTAAACATGGCAGAACTTCACAATATCACAGAACAAATGACGTCTGCTAAAACACGTGCGAGTGCTCTTAATTGACTTCCAACTAGAGAGCGATACAAGGAACATAACTCATGTCACCACAGTCTGACACAGTGGTAGAGCAACTGACCTCTAGTGTCGTCAATACACCACACAAACTGCCACACAAACACCACCACTTCCACCACCAACAACGATGTCCAAAACAATAGCGGACAAAAAGGCTATTTCTAAAAAGGACAAGGTGCCCAAAGGTCAAAGGAACCCTGTCGATCTTGAGAGCCTGAAAGTCATGATGAATGACGACTAAACTCCCCTCATGAGGCTCTCGTCCTTATTCACCAAAACGACCCTATGGGTCACCATCAAAGGGAGAAGGATCTTGTGGGATCACACGGCTTCCCCTACCATAGTGTTTGAACCAATGTTTTATACACTTTATTATTTTATAATCATGACATTGGATTATGAAAGTGCCGTGGTTTTTAACATCCATTAGTAAAGTATGGAACATGATAAATAAAATTAAGGGCAAATGTTCTAAAACCACCATTTAACATCTTAAAGTTGCAATGATCTGATCACTTTCAAAGCAGACACTGTCAATAAGTTGGTAAACAACATATCTAAAAATTCATCTTCTGCCAACTATGTTTTTGCATTTTAGAGGCATCAAATGCAGCAGGAAAAAAAAGAATCAATTTTGGACCAAACAACGGTGAAGACTATACTTCATATAGCTTTTTCTAAAGCCTATGATACAGCAACTGGTCCTGGCTAAATTCAATACCAGTTCCGGTTACGCCTACCTAAAGTCTCACTTCAGGTGTTGCTTTCAAATATATATGAAAAACAGGTGAATTTCCTCCATCGTGGCACAATGATACCATTGTGCCAATTCCTAAACCTGGTAAGGATCACTCTGATCCTTCCAATTATCGCCCTATTGCTTTTGTTGCGTTTGTAAAACCATAGAGCGAATGATTAATGATCAACTCGTTTGGTACTTGGAATGCAATCAGACTAAAATCCAATGTGGACTTCACAACAGTGCAGTACCATCAATTATCTCGTTCATTTAGAATCGTTCATCATCATGCTGTGTCTATCCTTTTCGACTTAGATAAAGCATTTGACACGACATGAAAGCATGTCATCTTGAACTATTTATTTGATTTTGGCTTACGAGATCCATGCCTAATTTTATAACAATTGTTTTATGTAATCGTGAGGGCTCCACCCTTTCTGACTTTATGACCAGGAAATTGGTGTCCCACAGGGAAGTATACTATCTGTAACGCTATTCAGTATTAAAATCTATAGTCTCGCTAAGGTCCTTAATGATAATACTTATGGCTCACTGTTTGTTGACAACTTTGCAGAGGCCAAAATAAGTCAACAACTGAAGGCAATTGCAGTTCTTTTTATGTATAAAACATCACTTAATGTTGTGCCCGAGGCCAAGTTCCTGGGCATTATTTCCGACAGTTAGTTGTCACTCATCCCTCAGCTTAAAACTCTAAAAGTAAAATGCCTTAAGACATAAGACCTGCTTAAGGTCATTGCTAATTCCAAATAGGGTGGAAATGAGAAAAGTCTTCTTCATCTCTACAGATCTCTGATTACGGATCCGTTACATAGAGATCCGCTCGCCCCTCTTATATTAAAATGTTGGATACAATCGACCACCAATGTCTCAGGCTTGGGGCCTTCAAAACCTCTTCTGTTGAAAGTCTGTACGTTGAAGCTGATGAGCCATCGCTCATGAGTCCATTGCAAAACACAGTTGGCTTACCATTCCACCATGGCAATTGGTTAAGTCTACCATTAATCTACAACTTGCTAAACATTGAACAGGAGTTTAACGAATTACGTGATCAGTTCGATGGTCACAAGGCCATACACTGATGGGTCTAAAGATGGTCTTGCAGTGGCAGCTGCAACTGTTACTCCAAAACTATAGCTTCTAGGCTGCATGATGGCAGCTCTGTTTCCACTGAGGTGGGTAAGACCATTCTTTTCTTCTGCACATTTCTCTTTCAAATACATATTTTTTTCGGACTTATTATCTTGCCTTCAGGCACTTAAAATCGGTAAATCAGATCATCCCTTTGTGAGGAATATTTTAACTTTATTCATGAATTACTTTGTCTTGCCCAATACGACATCGTCTTTTGCTGGTTGCATCAGGCATCAGGAGAAACAGCAAAGCTGATGCAGCAGCTAAATCAGCACTGACCATATTTCATCTACTAAATTTCCTTACACAGATAGCAAACCGACAATTAGAACTGATATTAAGAAGCGTTGGAAGTCCCACTGGGACCTACATCATAACAAACATAAAGAAATCCAGCCTGCTTTTTGCTATCCTTCTCTTTCTCAATTTTCTCGACACGAAGCTGCTGTACTGCGACCTTGTCATATTGGTCACTCTCATTACACTCATTGTTACTTTTTAAAAAAGTAAGATCCCCCAACATGTATTTCATGCCAGTGTCCGCTTACAACCAAGCACATTTTTCTGGGATGTTGGGACACTGGCAATTTTTTGAATATTTTTTTACAAAATTTGAATTATTTTCTAGCCACGTTAGTGGCACAACAATTTCATTATTTCTTAAGGAAACTAACATAATTAATAACATATTATTTAACACATTTTTTTAAACATTTCCGTAGCACTGTTATTATCCAAAATTTCAAAATGAAAACTTAATTCTTAATACTTAAACCATCTTCCTGCTCATGACACTGTAGTATTGCCCAAGCGGCGCTAAACAGTAACTCACTTACTTGATCCTATTTTCAGATTTACTGTTTTACCTTAGGCTTTTAAAAACTGTAAATAAGATAATCCTATTGTGAGGGATATTTGAACCATTCAGTAATATCTGTGTCTGGTTGCCAAGCCATATGTATGAAGGGCAACAACAAAGCCGATGAAGTAGCTAAATCAACCTTACACTTTAAACATAATACTCGACTAAAGTTCCTTTTACAAATAGAAAACCCACAATTAAAACGTACCTTAAACAGCGTCGGAAGTCCTGCTGGGACCAACAACATAACAAACTCAAAGAAAACCATCCTGTCCTTGACTATAAAACCTTTTCCCAAGTTTGACGCCCCAAAGCTTTTGTTTCTCGATGATGTTGTATAGGGTATACTCATAACACTCATTCAGGTGAATATCCCCAATATGTATTCTAGAAATTGTCTACTAACAGTTAAACACATTCTTATTGATCAATTTTATAAGTCAAAATTTATAAAGCATCTTACTCACGTATTACTTAACGCTACCTGTTGTTGGTCCTGTTGCTGCTAAGATATTTTTTGTTTTCCCAGCAAAAATCAGAACGGAATCAGTGTCCAGATAACATGACTTTTTATTAAGTTTTGAGGTTGGAGGGTATGGTTACAATAGAAGGGAAATGAGGGTGTGTGTGTGTTGGGGGGTCGGGGTGAGTAAAGGTGGTATTTTTGACATTCGATCAATTTATTTCACAACTTGCACATTAAAAATGTTCATCTATTTTTAACCAGTATCGCCATTTTGTGAGCAGTCAAATGTATTATTTGACTAAACCTAGACAAAACTCTCGAAACTTACCTGTTTGGTTTGAAAAATGTACCCTGTATATACCACCTTGTTGAACGTCCATTGTGAAGCAGTTTGCTTTAAGGGTTTGTCCTTGTGTTGAATACTTGTCTTTTTTACAATCAGTGATGAGCCGTAAACTCATACAGACATATGTGAACAGCTCCATCACACACGATAACTATTATTTTAGTGACAAATAAGTATTACAAACCTCACTGATCTGTATTAACACCTGTGTAGCAAGTGAAAACTACAAGGTGATGTGGAAACTGTATTTAATCGACAAATGTTTGACACAAGTCTTGACATTGTACGTTGCTAGGCCTGTGAGAGATTTTACAGTAAATTATTCATACAATCAATGCGGTATAGTATCATATTAGTGAATGTACTCACTTGCGAGTATATCATAAGGATATAGATAAGAGATATGTGTTGGATATTTTGTAAAACACCAAGATTCGTTTAATAAGTGTCAAACTGAAATATTTATTTGAGTTTGGTTTGAGTAAATAGTTTTACTGGCAATAGTGTATTGACAAAATACAATGATTTGTTAATTCTTTAAAGCACAGTGCATTTCAGATCTGACTGAGAGTGGCGACAGTGGAGCAAAATGGACTTGTGTGTCTTTCTATGAGAATGTTTATGTTAAGATATGTGAAATAGTAAAATACCGATAGAAAAGCTCAGTTGTCGTAGTAAATATCACCAAATATATAGGCGGTATGACCACCCGAGTGAGTGTATTATCATTATTATTAGTACAGTTTGGGCAATATTACAGCCATTAGCGGCGAAACAATTTAAGTACTTAGAGGTTTAATAACAGTTAAAAGTTTAAAGATTTGTAAATATTTAAATATACAGAGGTCAATAATGTGGCTAAGAAGATTATTTAAATTTTGTGACTTATGAAAGAGATCCCTAATTTGACCAGTGTCCCAACTATCCAGAAGCATGTGTTTGATTGTAAGAGGACACTGTCAAGGAGTGCATATTAGGGGATCTTGGTCTTTTAAAAAGAAGCTATTAGTGTAATGTGAGTGACAAATACGACAACATCGTAACACACTAGCTTCGACGTGGAGACGAAATGACAGCCAAGAGCTTGTAATGTTGTTGTTGGTCCCAGTGGGACTTCTGACGCTGCTTAATATAAGTTCTCCTGTTGAAATATTTACTGTGGTTTTAGGAATGGTCTCTGTGGCAATATTTATGACTTAATTACTACACACGTAAACAGGATCAGGCTGATTTTCAACTTGTTTATAAGTTAAGGTTGCCAAATTCGATAAATTCAAATGTTCAAACTTTTTATACTTAATCCTGTACACAATTTCCAAACTGTCTTGCCCCTAATGCCTGTAATATTATTGAAGCTGGGCTCAACAATAATTTACCTACTCACTCACTTACTTGTATTCAACTTAAAGGCTCGGTGTCATTGACAAACAACTTTCCACATGCAATTTGACTTTATACTACAATATCACTCTTAATTCGTAAGTACCAATCACTCAATGAAGTATATTACTCTTCTTGTTTCATTACAATGCGGGATAACCTTCGAGTAGTCTAGTTGTCTTTAATGTATATGATCATAAATGCAAGCTTAGCTGCATGGATCTTGTCACAACTCTTTGCAAAAGATCCATTGACTCAGTTTAGTGTAGGCTACTTTTAATATTATCGACAATCAAGGGGCATTTTGAGAAGGGTCCACTAGCTAGAGGCAACTACAATAGGCAGCCTGATTACCATTGGTTTCGTTCTGTAAAGGTGGAATAAGGTAGTCTGGTGGTTAAGGATGTTTGCTAGCCACAGTGCTGCATCACTCAACACACCACTTCGACCCCGAACTCAACTGGACAGGTTTGGCCCGAGCTGATCAATCGGTTGGTCACGTAAAGCACTTAGTGTTAACCCTTCTTTTTACTTTTTGCTATGCCTAAATTTTCTCACCGTTTTGAAAAGTCTTCACACAAATGGTTAAAGGTTCTCTTCTTTAACACCTAAGGGTCATTCCTTAAGTTTGCAATTGTATGTCAATAATTACAGGGGTATATCAGTACTGTATCCCTGGTGGCAGTCTGTCGGAAGCCCACAGGAATTTGGCACCACCGTTTTAGTACTCTGTAAAGGCTCGAGACCAGTGTTGATCAATAACATTTCTTACCACCATGGGTAAATCAAAGACAAAACGGAAATGTGTTCAAGAAGATTCCTATTTTCGAATGAGGAATCTTATCATTATCTACGATGACAATAACTTTTTTGGTAATGGAAGGAGTTGCTGGTGGTGGTGCGCCACTTAGACTTAATCCTTTCGCTACTGAAAAGGGTGTCAAAGTTATCGCTGGTACAGCAAAACATACTGTAGTGGGTGGGGACCAGCCCTGATAAATCACATTTCTTGCCGCTATGGGTAAATCAACGACAAAACGCAACTGTGTTCAAGACGATTCCTCTTCTGTGGACAAGGAGTCTACATCAAACAGCAACTGGTCTAGTTAGCGATATCTCCGACGTGACATCATCCCCATTGTCTCATCATTGTGACATCACAATGAATATACAATAGCATTGTTATTGGTCACAGCAGCACAAATAAAATGTCATTAAACATTTCAAAATTATTAATTAATGTCATTAGATTTATTTTGAATAATAAATATAGTCTCACCCTTGTGTCTCCTGATATTCAATATATCAACATGAGTTGATAAATGTTTAAAACTCCTCGGCAAGCCTCAGAGTTTTAAACTTTTATCAACTGATGATGCTATATTTCATATAAGAAGACACGGGTCTGAGATTCTATATAAGCTTATTCTGTGACAGTTGAGCGTTTACTCGCCATAAAGTTCATTTTATTTTTCTATTGATTTGCTTTAAGTGAACAAAAGGGACCAACGATAAATATAGTTCAACTGCCTTGATTCTGTATAAATATTAATACACATTATGATCTTAGTAATCTGATTTATGCTGTACACACTTTATTGTTTTCGTCGTTTGTTTTATTGTACAACATTATTTACATGCATATAAAAGTAGTCACTTTACATCGTTTGTGAATCTTGTGAAATGAACATATGCATGTTGGATACTACGGAAGCCTATTAGGGCCATGTGTAAAACATATTATCTTAAAAAATTCAAGATACTATCTGGAAAATTCAGGATATTATCTTGTTTATATAAACTTGAATACATTTATATGTGCATGTGTTATTAGTACATAAGTTACATAAACATTATAATAACGTAAAATGTATAGAGTACAGCGGTCTGTCATTTTATAAACAGTTGGTAGCTGTTTTTTATACTAGCTGCAGTACTTATACATGGGTTAAAAACATGTTAGATTATTATTTGGACAGTTATTAAATATTATTTATAGTTATTTTTTTTAAATTATCATATTTG
>JAULCD010575472.1:0-13840 GCA_032361085.1 Calliostoma canaliculatum
TGTGTGTGTGTGTGTGTGTGTGTGTGTGTGTGTGTGTGTGTGTGTGTGTGTATGTGTGTGTGTGTGCGTGTGTGTGTTTAATGTACATGTATGTGAAGATGTTTATTCATGTTAATAAATGCAAAACTTCTCATGGGATACTTTAATAAGTGATAGTCCATGTTTTTAATACAACTGTTCAGATCAAACAAAAATATCCTCTTCTTTTTTCTCATGATACATTTAGTAAGTAAAAGTACTATGTTTTACTGTGCTTTTTAACGTGGGTTAGTGCATTAAATTTGTTTCACTGATCTATTTACAGATATTGTGAAACCAGTTTTCACAAACTGCCCCACCAAGAAGATTAACACTGTCGACAAGCAGTACAGATGGACAGTAACAGCGACGGATAACACAGGGAAGGTGACAATAAAGCAAGTTCAAGGTCAGGGTCATTGATGCCGTTCGGCGTTGACGTGATTAAGTATGTTGCCACTGACGATGCTGGAAACTCAGCCACCTGCGTTTTTACCATCGAACTAAAGAGTGAGTATACTTCATCTGTCGGTTTGAGGTCTTCTCAGGTAACACACGCCTTTTGTAAACGTAGTAGACAGATAATTAGACAATGTTGTATTGAGTCACATGTCCCTGTAAATGATCATTTGTGGATTGTCTTTTATTGTTTGTGTACTCATGAAGTGTATCAGTCACAAATTGTATACATTTGCACACAGACTTGATGAATACACAGCTGTTTGCGTCAGTTCATCTACGTTCCGTTTCACAAAACCTTTGTTGAGTTACGACGTTGTAAACCATATTACTGGGCTAATAAGTTCGGTTATACAATTGTCAAAATTGTTCTTAACTGCGCACTTTCTTCAACCAGTACTTGGTTTGTATTTGCAAATAGCACAATTTACAACAATGTTTTAGGGAGAGGTGGTATTTGTTAATCAATCCATCGGCCCACTGACGAGATTTACAACATCGTAAACTTACGATGGCTTTGTGAAACGGCACCCTGAGACATCGGCCAAACTCCTTGCAAAAATATTCCTGAACTTACGGTAATTCGAACAATTAAAATATAAATGACAATGTTTTCATGACGTTAAACAAGGAATGGAAATATATTGTTTGATCTGTAAGCATACATACCAATGGGTATCTCTCTAGAGGTAGTCTGATATCGCGAGCTTGTACTGGAAAGTGGAAAGCAATCTTCAACTTGTTTACATCCGGAGCACATGCGTGCGCACCACCTGTATTCACATCACTATTTGTTTGGCGACTCAACGACTAAGAACTCCGTCAGAAAGCTCATGATATTTATGTTTTATAACTTATTCATGAGAGGGGCTTTGTTCCCTAAAGTGTTTTCTGTGAAGTTATTTATATGGATAGGATTGTCGTTGATTGTGACAAGAAGAGCGGATTTTAACTACCTGTGATGTGACTTTTTCCCGTCGTGGACTTGCCTACGTGGCTGAACTGTGATCATGGAGTCTCAGGACTCAGGTGTTTGTGCGGGGTAACACAACAAAATGTCTAAAGTGGATCTACACCGATATTGCCCTACGTGTAGGGCAGTTGACGAATACCCCCAGTGCTTTTTGTCACATGGATGTGTTGTGAATTTGCCGGTGATAAGGCTACATAATGAGGGTAGCAATGCTTGCCAGATAAGTTGATCTGGCGATCGGGGATGAACTTTGCGATTACTGCGGGAAATACGCCCGTCTAGTTCTGTCGTCAAAGTCCATCTCCCAAAGTCGGGTGGGAATCATGATCACGTGCCGCACTCACTTCCACAAGCACCCAAGCGCAATCGGACATGCATGAAATACTTACATCCAAGCTATGAGGTGTGCGTTCGTGGAAGCACGATCACTACATTCCTCCAAGCAACAGTACTATTACAACTTTGCAAGTATTGCACTTTTCCTGTGGATTTCACTGTCAAATCGGACATCAGTAACTCATTCAGGTTAGTCGACCTTGACCTCTACTTCCTGTACGCGATGTTGTCGACTATGCGCTCCAGCAGACGGTTCCAGTCCCGAGCGCTCATCTCATTCTTCAGGGACTGCAGGTAGAAGAGCTGCCGGCGGAGCTGCACCATCTCTTTCTCCTCGTACATTTCCTCCTTGAGAGTCTCACAGTGTCGCCTGGCTGCCTCATCATCAGGTTTTGGTTTGTCGGCGGAGACCAGCTCAAAGTTTACAATGAGGGCCCCGTGCAGACTGTATACATCATTGTTGACATGGATACAATGAGTTGCGTTGTGGAAACCCTTCGCGACAGCGGTGATCTTGTAATTTCTGTCAATCAACAAATGATAGTAGTCTCCATCTTTAGCTGTCAAAATGTCGTGAGTGATGTATTTTCCGGATGTCATGCTGGTTACTTTGATCTCTGCATCTTTGATCGGCACACCATCGGTTGTCTTTACAAAGCCCTTCACTCCAATGTGGCTCATTAGCATGTAGACGATGAGAGCTTTTTTGTTCTGCCTCCAGTAGTCGATGAGCTGTGACTCCGGCGGGAATTTGTCACACCCAAGCTCCAGGGTTATCTCGAAGCAGTTGGTCATCAGGTAGTTGTAGTCCTGCATGCCTCTAGGCACCGAGTACCAGTCCCCTCCATTGGTGACTCCTCCTTGGTCCACGAAGTTGTCGTCTCCGTACATGTTGCACTGCTTGTGATCCACAGCCATCCGAGTGTGGTTGGATGCGTAGGTCTCGGCCAGGTACTTGAGAGTTTCATCATCAGGGGCCTTGGTGTACTCTTGTGGTTTTCCGCTGCGAGTGGCATCGTACGCGTAGTTGGCCACGAGGTCGCCACCGTGGAGGTTGGCGGAGATGACGAAGGGGACGCTGGACATCCACCTCATCACAGCGCGGGTCTCGGGCTGGATATCTGTGACGTTCTTGATGGCGAAGTTGACCTTCTCCAGGTGATTGTTGCGACCTTTATGAGCATCCTCGTGTTGGTACATGACCCGGTTCAAGTCGGGAAAGTTGCGGTTCAGATCCACGGAGTTGTTGTTGCTGCGTCCAGCCAACCAATCAGATTTGCCCTTCTCCATCAGCTCGTTGTAGGCCGTGGCCCATCCGTCGGGGTTCATGGACGGCATGATGTGGATGCGGGTGTTGTCAATCAGGAAACGGATATGTTCGTCCCCAGCCTTGTACCCGGCACACAGGTAGTCCACCAGCGCAATGAGCAGCTCCCGTCCCACAACCTCGTTCCCGTGCATGTCTCCACATACTTAAACTCGGGTTTACCGGATAAGTTGATCTGGCGATCGGGGATGAACTCTGCGATTACTGCGGGAAATACGTCCGTCTAGTTCTGTCGTCAAAGTCCATCTCCCAAAGTCGGGTGGGAATCATGATCACGTGCCGCAATCACTTCCGCAAGCACCCAAGCGCAATCGGACATGCAAGAAATACTTACATCCAAGCTATGAGGTGTGCGTTTGTGAAAGCCCGATCACTACAGATGCAAGGAATGCTCGCACCTCAACGGCTACCAGTTTCAACTATATACAAAGCATGTTGCTAAAAGGACGGCGGATCATAAATACAAGGAGAAGAAATAGTCTTCATCAAGGTCACGTTCATCGTCCCTGTCGTCTTCCGTCGGGCTACCAGGGGAAAGGTTCCCGCCACACCTCTAGTCTCGGGGGACATCTTGTCTGCACTGCCACCGGGATCACGTGACGTAGTACTCGATACTACTCCTTGTACGACCAAGAACAGCGAGTCGAGTGTGGGACAGCGTCCATAAACTTCGACGGCTGCGGCTGATGGTTGTCAATCAATGTGCAGATCATCGAGTGTATCGAGTACAGAGTCCAAGAAGAGCAAGCACTGCATTATTGATCTCCAGCGGTCCCCTGTGGTGAATCACTCGAAGCATGAAAGTTCGCCTGTGAGGGGGTCCGTTGGGGTTAGTGTCTCTCGAGATGAGAGAAGTGATCGCGCCTCTTCGGTGGGTTCGTCTGCGGCGTCTACACCTGCGTTTCCTCCTTTCTGGGACCCCATCTATCTACAACGACTATCAGCTGCGTTGTGTCCTTTACAGTCACCTATACCTTCGACATCGATGATGTCTACACTTCTTCCTCCCTTGGCGTCAGTGACTGTACCATCATAGACTGTATCCACTATTACGACTACATCGTCCTTATCTATCTCGTCTACGGCGACTGCAACGGTTATCTCTGGTCAACTTGCGATGTCATCGATTTCTACTAATAATATGTGTGTGTCGTCTCCCGCGATTTAGCAACCCTTGCCGTGCGCATCGGTACCTACGTCAGGGATGACTCCTTCTATGGTGGCGTTTGGATCTACTACCATTACATGTGTATCATCTCCAGCGATTCAACAACCCTTACCTTGCACGGTGGGTGTGACTCAATCTGTACCTACTACGTCGAGAACGACTTCTGCTACTGATGGGGCGACAGCTGTGCCACCTCCTATGAAGGTCTCGGGAGTATATGCGTGACTTACGAACTACCTTCCTCGTTTCGACCCCGACCAACCAGATATGGGTGGATATAAAATCGGCGAGGACGCTGCTTCTCTGAAGTTTGCCCCAGCTAGGGGTTTGTCTACTCGGAAACGACGATGGACGAGACCATGGCCAGGATTTTGCCCAACCAGTCGTTTGGATCAACACCCTTTTCTAGAACGTACCCGATGTTCAACATGCCTCCCGTGAACGTTAAATAGGATCTCGACTGTTTTCTCCTGTGGGAAACGACCTCTCAGTCCTTGTTGGACAGTCAGATGTTGAAGATGGATTCAGTCACTTCAACCTCTCGCCATGATCGACACCTTGTTACAAGCTTGTTCGTCTTTGATCTCTTCAGATAATGCTACAAAGGAAGACTTTCAGACTCTAGCATCTGCTCTGCACTATGGACGTCGTTGGGTGAACGACACAGCGCAACAATTATCGTTCATCGTTCAGACACCAGGCGTTTATCATTGCAGTGCGACAGATCCCGATCGACATGCTCGTACTCTGATGAGGGCCCGGTAGACCCATACATCGCTATTCAGGGAACGAGTCAACGACGTGAAATGGACGTGGGCGACTGAGAGCTGTGACGCCTTGTCTATATTGGCTGCTAACGCTGCTAAGAAGCCCGCTGTGGCGGCTTCCATAAGTAGATGTTACAAGGACGAGAGGGTCCAGCGAGCCTTTCGTCAGGACAGGAAACCAGCACTGAGATCCACTGCATCGTCCAAGGCTCCCAACCCATCTACGTCCGGGACAAAGATGGATTCGACCAAGTCCTCTTATCGTCAACAACATTGGGGAAAGACCCGACGGGGGAAGAAGTTAGGGTCCTTTCCCCAACATCGACTGTGTCGGAGTCTTCCCCAGTGATACTACCACTGGATTTACTACCGGTAGGGGGGGAGACTCCGGTTGTTTCCTCACCGTTGGACACTTGTGAGGGACCCGTTTGTGCAAAACATTCTAACCCATTGTTATACCCTCACTTTGTTAAAGGGGTCGCCCTTGCACTCTACCAACGGATTGGCTGACGGAGGCCATTGATTTCTTGGTTGAGAAGGCAGCAGTGATCTCACTAGGCACATCGGTGTCCACCCCAGGGTACTGCTCCCTGATATTTCTAGTGCCCAAGAAAAATTCAACCAATAAGTGGTTGATTTTCAACCTCAAAAGGTTCAATGCAAGGTTTCTACAAACCCCTCCCAAGTTCAGCATGATAGCTCTCAGCATCCTGCGACTGATGATCTTGCCGAACAACTTTCTCATGTCGATATCTTCACGTACCAATGGCTTCCGAGTTCCAAAAGTACCTTCGATTCGTCTATAACGGTATACACTACTAGTGGGTGGCCCTTCCGTTTGGAATTTCTACGGCCCCGTTCATTTTCAGTCGAATAATGTAACCAGTCGTAGAATATCTCCATCGGCAAGCGATGAGGGTCGCCTTCTATCTAGACGATGGTCTTCGGTGTCATCAGTCCGCTGATTACTGCAGTACCTTGGGTGGATCGTCAATCTCCAGAAGTCGGACCTGGTACCTACTCGAGATTTGCAGTACGTGGGGATTCGTTACCTACCGGAGGTTAATCTAGTCAAGGTCCCTCAGGACCCCTGGGCCAAGATTCTCAACAGCGTTCCGACTCTCCTGCAAGCCCCTGTGTCTGTACACACTTAGCAGGAAGTGCTCGGTCTGTTGACGTCGGCTCAGGACCTGACTCGGTGAGGTCAACTCCATCTTTGTCCAGAGACTGCTGTACCCCCACCGGACATCGGGTGATACTTCCGGCAACGTTGCGTCATCACTTGGAGTGGTGGCTCCAGCCGTCAAAAGTTTGCGAAGGTGTTTGTATGAGTGCGCCAATGTTCACGCAGCACCTGTTTGTAGACGCGTCATTAAAGAGCTGGGAAGCGCACTACCGGGACGACCTGACGGCCGGCCTTTGGTCATCAGAAGGGATCTTCACATCAACACCCTCGAGCTGGAAGCGGGGATCCGCGCAGTCGAGTTTTGGAGACGCTCCCCCCAGCGGACACGGCTGATGATACAGTCAGACAACTTGACAGTGGTCTGCTGTATCAACAGACAGGGAACGACACGCTCAGCGATCCTATTACCTTGCCGTGATCACATTGGTCAAACGTAATTCTGTCCACATTGATGGCATGGATTATTGATACACACGCTGCGGTTGCGAGCGATAGAAGGAAAGTCATTTTCTGGGATAGTAGATCGAATGCAACATTCTCTAGTGGTTCATAAACATCATTAGCGAGGTGTTGCAGAACGACTGACAAATCTCAAGCTGTTGATGGCTCTTCGATCTTGTCGACTCGCTCGACATTGAGATCAGAGCTTGACACATCCAGGGGCCAGGAACGTCATTGTTGACGCCCTGTCAAGACCATCTCGGCCGTCTCCCACAGAGTGAATGCTTAACCCAACAGTGTTTCACCAGCTGACAGCGCACTTCTGGACGTCCCAAGTAGATCTTTTTGCGACCCGGTACAACAACCGCCTCCCACAATTTGTGTCTCCGATACTGGACACTCAGGCCTGGGATCACGACGCACTAGCAATATCGTGGGAGGGTCAAACATAATTTTTTTAAATTGTATATTTGAGGATATAATGACTTTTTAGAAAAACATATTTTTTCCGATTTGAAAATTTTTTAAAACACCGAAGTCATCTTCATAGTTTTATGATTTGCAAATACCTTGCCTATAACAAAACAAATAAACTTTAGATCTGTAATTGTTTAAGTATTTCATTGGTTTGGTGCTGACAACGGTAGAAGAACCTATACAGAAACGTAGCCTCCATACATATAGTACAGTTGTTGAAATTAAAAAAAAAATATCTCTAAATATAATGTCGTATTGGTATATTGGTTGCCAGGATTTTACATTATATTTTAGGTATAGTTCAAGGGAGACATTGGACACAAGAAACGGGCAACAGTTGCTTCCAGGACTACATTACTTAAAACAAATAACGTTCTATCTATGTTTCTCCAAGGGTCTGACTGTCCACGCCCCAGCTCCTCCGACAGCGACATGAAGTTCACGTGCAATGGTCTGACCGCACAGTCCGTGTGTCACTTGACCTGTGGGTCCGGCTCGTTGGTCCAGGGCAGCAAGTACATCGTCTGTACTCAGGACACGTCAGAGAACAACACGTCGGTCTGGAAACCTCTCGATGGACAAAGTGCTACCTGCTTCAGTGAGTTTTTTTTTACAAAGACCAAAATCATTTTTCTTCAGAATTTACAACGACCACCTCGTCCACCCCAACGCATAAAAAAATCAAAATAAATAATTTTATTGAAAGAATAAAATAATCAAGTGTTTCTTTGTAAATTGCAAAATTTACATCGATTTAGGGTTTTCTACTTCAAATTCATTAGCTTATGGTTAGAAAGTAATTCCATCAGTTAAACATATGATTGACATAAATATATTTTGATGTAATAAGAACATAATAATTATAAAGAGGACATTTAAATGCTACTGAATTCACACCATGTTTGAAGCACTTTTACATTATTGCCCGGTCATAGGATTCAATACTCACTTAATGTCCACCCCACGTAATCTAATCCAAACTCACGGGTCTAGTGTTACGCAATGACCATGCATTAAACAAAATGACAACTTTGTGTTTTTATTTATTACCCCTGATTTCATCTATTTAGAGAAGACATGTCCGTCACTCAGTCCCCCCAAGAACGGAGCTTTGGTGTGTGACAAACAGCTGGGAGGAACTGTCTGTCAGATAAACTGTGATGACCGGTTTGATGTGGCTCAAGGGGAGGCAACTCATGGTACCTACTTCTGCGGGACTAATGCAGAAGAATGGAGGCCTAGCAACGTGATTCCTGACTGTCTTGGTAGGTTTTTATTTTGGTGTAACTGTAAACAATAGTCGAAATTCTTAAATATATCCATTATTTTAAATTTTAATCATTTAGACTAAATCTACCTAACATGTATGTTTAAAAATATACTGGACAAAAAAAGTCAAGAATCACAACATTAATGGGTCATAAAATAAACGCATAACAAAGAAGTCGAACGATTGTACTCTGTCATGTGATCAATATAAAAGGTGATACACATGCAACACGTCTTTGCACATGCGACACAAGGGTTTCGTGCGACAGAATTTGCGTGACGTATGGTTATTGGTTAAAATTTCCATATTTTTTGTTTTGAAAGTTACGACACACAGATTCGTTTGTAAGCAACTTGAAATATCGAATATGCCTTAAAGACGCCATTTAACCACTAGAGAGGCAAATCGAGCAGTGGGTATGCTTTTAATGGGACATTTGCAGAAAAGGGTGGTGTTGCCATGGGTGTGTCACAAAGTGTCATTTCCCGTTTGTGGGCTCGATACCAGGCAACACATGATGTCCATGAACGGCCAAGAAATGGCAGACCACGCCCAACATCAGCGCCACAGGGCCGATATATTGGTGTTTTAACACGTCGTAATCGATTCCTTGATGCTGTCGGGCTGAATAGAGCTTTTCAACAAGCCACAGAGGTCAATGTCACACCACAAAAAGTTCGTAATAGTTTACACGAAGTGGGTCTTCATGCACATCGGTCAGCTTCACGACCACATATCCTACCAAGACACAGACAAGCCAGAAGACAGTGGTATCAGGATCACGTTAAATGGCAAAAACGTTACTGGCCTAAGGTCTTGTTCACAGACGAATCTCGGTTTTGCGTTGACTTTCATGATGGCAGAAGACGTGTTTGGCGTCGACAGGAAGAACGTTATGTCAATTTTACAGTACTGGAACATGATAGGTTTGGCGGCGGTTCTATTATGGTATGGGGTGGTATCTGTCATGGTGGTCGCTCAGATTTGATGGTTTTCAGGGGCACCATGACCGGTCAGCGTTACAGGGACACCATCCTCGATCTAATTATCAAACCATTTGCAGGCGCCATGGGTCAAAATTTTGCTCTGATGGACGACAATGCTCGACCTAACTGGGGACGTTGTGTCAATGAGTACATGCAACAAAAAACAAACACAAGGATTCCTTGGACAGCAGTTTCCACGGATTTTAATCCGATAGAACACGTCTGAGACCAACTCCAGGTTCGGATTTTCCATCATCAAAGACCTCCATAGACTCTCAATGAGCTTGAAAATTCACTTATCCAGGAATGACTAGATATTCCTCAAAACAATTTTCAGACTTTGATTAATGGAATGCAACGTCGATGTCAGCTGTTTTGAATGCGCACGGGGGTCATACAGAATATTGACGATGTTTTTAATGTGACATGGTTTCCTTAGTACGACCATATTGGCAATTTTCTCCCTGTGTTGAGGGGTACCCATTTTCCCGCTCTAGCCAGTGACATTATCTTTTTCTCATGGCGTTCTGTCTCCCATTTTCTGCTCACTGGGTTGTTAAAATCTTAATTGATTACATGAAATGATATAACTTGATTTATATCAATGAATAATCATCTTCTGAATATGTGATCCTTAACTTTTTTGTACAGTATATTATTATTTATATTATAATGTTCATGTATGATATATTTGATCACTATTTATTACTACTATTACAATTAAACACTGCGTTGATAAATTTTATCTTAATTATTTGAGCTTCATTGAGAAATGGTCAGAGTAAATTAGAGAATATTAGATGACAATTGTAATGTCTGAACGCAATGCTGCAGTTAATCGTACTCCTAAACGTTGCGTTCACACATAAAACAGTGGTCATAAAAAAGTATCTTTACATGTTGAAATAACGCAGTAAACACATACTCCTGAACTTTGTGTTTGTTAAAATAGTTCCCTGAATAAAACATATTTCGTTGATTATTTTTATAAGTGTAACAAAATTAAAGCACGATCATATGGAAAGTACATTTTATTTAACCCTCAGAGTGCCACACTGAAGATTTGCCAATTTCAGCATGTATAAGCTGTTGAAAACCTATATGGTGACAAGATGTTTAACAGAGCTTCTGTCGGAATTGTTACATGATAGGTTTTTAAAAGCACTAGGTATCCATGGTTTTAAATCCTACTTAAATCAATTTGGCACTCTAAGGGTTCAGGTTAATGTGCAAGAGACATATGTTCCCATCTTTCCCGTTTGCTTGGTATTTTGTTTAATCTTTGTTCACGAGTCGTTGGTTTAGATATTAACTCAACAACTGTTAATTAACTAATTAATTTGCTTGCTGGCTAGCTGGCTTGTTCACTTACTAATTACTTATTTATTGGTTCAGTTTATAAATGTGAGTGAGTAAGGTTTTGTTTTACGCCGTTTGGGCAATATTACAGCCATTAACGGCGAAGTTTATAAATGTAAAAATCGTTGTAAACAGTACACCGCCCAAAGACAAACCAACTTATTTTCGAGCTTGACGTTTAAACAAAACACTGAAAATTTCTCATTAATAACAAGTACATCCGATTTTTAATACAACTTGTGTAGTTTTTGTCCCATATGATGTTACTTTTACTTTCAGAAATTGCTTATCCTGATGAATATTTATTGCCAACCGAGTTTTTTTACTTTCTGGGCGACTGTTCTGATGCCGCAGCTCTGAGCGAGATTAAACAACAGTTTATTGATAATCTGAACTCTGTTGGGTTCTCTCCCTGTATGAAAGACGAATGTTCTGTGGATAATATCAAGGTCGAATGTGGCGACAGAGAGGACGTGAAAGACTTCACCTTCAAGAGGAAACGCCGAGCTGTTCCGAATGCTAAACGAGTCGTTAAAGTTGAAGCTACCTTCCATCTAAACAATTCAAACAGGTACCTTAAAAACTGCTTGCCCCTGCTTCTCAAAGCGATCTTAGTGTTGAGATGATCGAAGTGATTTTTGAAAATGTCCTGTGGAGTTGTTCCTTATCATAAGCTGACGACTGTCGTGGGGTAGAATTTGATTTGGAAACGGTTCTAAAGCATTTTCTACGGTACGACAGTCGTAAGCCAATGTTATAGTTTAGCACTTACAGTCAACTGAGCCGTGTTTCCATTGGCTTTTCCGTTGGCTGTCTAAAAGGATACCAGTTCCACTAATTTTTTGCTGGACACCATAGTAGATTACTAACTTATTTTGCAGACTAAACTTTTAATCTGCTGGTATCAACTAATTGCTAAGAAACATGGCTTGGTCCATTGCACTACGTTTTACTCCTCGGCCATGGAAAAAAGTTTGATACAGCATGGTATTTCTTTTCAAAAATACATCTTGGGCCTGACATAATAATGTACGGTAATTTCTATTTCCAGTTCCATTTCTCCAGAAGCAGCTAAAGTAGTGTTAAAATTCCTCGCTGCCAAATCAAAAACTATGATGTCAACAAACACAGTGATGAGGTAGATATTTTAACCGATTGTTTTCTCTTTCATGTTGTTGGTATCATGTAATAAATAATGTACAATAAGAAAAGTTATGAAACTACACAATTCTTATAAATTTTAAAAAATGTTTGTCATACATTGTCATCTCGTTAGGATGCAAATATTTTAAACTGCAAAGTGAAATTATTTTTTTTAACCTCTGACCAGTTGTGTTAAGATTTCAGACTTTGAGCCAATTGGTGCTGCTTACAAGGGCTAAAATTGTTGTTAACGTCAGTTTACAACGACTTGAGTATTTACACACCAAGCCTACTGGTATACAGTAAAGTTTTATGTCAGTCATATTAGTAATATAAGTCAAACTAATGAAAATATATATTCGTTGGAGAAATGTTGCATATGAATATTGGCATTTTTTTATACGTTTCACTGGCTTAATTGACCACCCCACAACGTTCCAGATTAAAGATTATTATATATTATAGATGATGACGACTAGTAATATAATATTGTCGTATGCGTTACAGGAGAATGCTGCTCAGATCTATTCCCAAGCCAACGGCACAAGGAGTACAGTAAGTACATTATCTTAAAAAATATTCTTTAAAATGCTTATAATAAAACATTAACTCCAAAGAATAATCAAAATGGTTATCTGTGAAGACAGATTCCATTTGACATTCTGGCAATATAAATATAGAAGCTGTGTGCATAATCCACTGAAATTCAGTGATGACATCTGGTGTTCGCATAGAGTGAGCATGCCCTGCCCTACAAGTAGCACCCGTCACACACATAGCCTCTATTAAAAGTATAATAATATGTGAGGTGTTATCATTTTTTGCCACATGATGATGATAACAACTACTTTGATTTAAGTGTTTAACCTAAACAGACTAGTAAAACCTACCATGTAGTATTTTGTTTAAAAGAGCTCATTAGAATATTACAGGATAGTTTTTAAATTTTTAATTTACTGAAAACATTTCAGTGCTTTTTGGAGCTAAATTAATGAGTTACAGACACTGACATTATGTGAGTATGTGTCATAAACAAATTGTTTTGTTTACAGTATGTCTTTCAACAACTTTTAAAAGTTAGGAAATAAATTTAAGATCGTTCTTGGAGGTAATTGTTTTTATTATTTTAGTTCGATACTTTGCACATAATTATTATGAGTATTTTTGTAAATGTAGCGCAAGACGTTTTAATTTTTTTTAAATATGAGGTGAGTCCATGAGAACAATATCACTTTTAGTACATACATACATCTTTTATATTTATTTAGCCAGAATGTCCAAAGGAATTTGTCTTGATAGATAGCTACTTGGATTATTTTCTGGAGTTGATATTTTTACTTAAGGAAACTGTACGAATTATTATTATTGGTAGTAGTGAGGAAATGGGTTTGGTTTTATCGCTGTCATCAATTTATCAGTTATACCGAGATGGCAAGGTTATATGACCCGAGAAAAGACTACATCACCAATATGGCCATGTGATAAAGTGAAGACTGCAAGCTACCAGCGAACCAAGAGTGTTACTGTGTTAGAGCATTTCAATTTGACTCTTTTTTTCGCTGTGTGTTAAAAAGTTTCCAACTCAGAGAATGAAGCCAAGCCCCCTGAGTAAGTTTCGGACCCTAATCATTTTGGTCCGAAGTCCAGCACGCTAACCACTGTCCTATCCCGCCCCCTAGTAGTAGTAGTAGTAGTAGTAGTAGTAGTAGTAGTAGTAAAAAATAATGATAATGATAGTAGTAATAGAAGTAGTAGTAGTAGTAGTAGTAGTAGTAGTGGTAGTAGTGGTAGCAGTAGTAGTAGTAGTTGTAGTAGTGGTAGTAGTGGTAGCAGTAGTAGTAGTAGTTGTAGTGGTGGCAGTAGTAGTAGTAGTAGTAGTAGTAGTAGTAGTAGTAGTAGTAGTAGTAGTAGTAGTAGTAGTAGTAGTAGT
>JAULCD010575583.1:0-13840 GCA_032361085.1 Calliostoma canaliculatum
CAGCAGCATATATTTCAGCATTTTGACCGACACCATCAAAATAATGATAACTTTATGACTCTACACTGGAATTGTTTTTTATATAAATTATTTAGCGGTTTTCCCTTGGTTTGATGAGATGTCCTATGGAAATCTCATCAAACCAATGAAAACCCGTTGAATAATGTCTATACATATTTTCTAGTGCTATTTGTAAAGAAAACATAAAATTAAAGAAAACAATTTCAAATTGACCTCTCAAAAACATTTCATAACCAAATTTCAAATTATTCAGCGGTTTTCCCTTGGTTCGATGAAAAACTGTTAAATAATGTCTATACATTTTTTCTAGTGCTATTTGTAAAGAAAACAAGAAATTAAAGAAAACAAAACCATTTCATAACAAAATTTCACTTTGTATAACTGGTAGTATTGTCTCTGTATTTCTTAAGAAAGTAAATGTGCCCCCCAAAATAACTATCGAAACTATCGATAGTTAGACAACCTATATGCCATCGATAATGTACTATGTATCGTTACACCACTATCAATTACTTCTGCTCTTCTTGATGTGGGTACTAAAAGTTTGAGCGTTTTCTGCCTTTTAAAAAAAAATATATATGGTCAACCATAACAAGACCTCAGCAGGACTCAGGGCAGCTAACATTTTTTTTATTAACCCTTACCGTGCGGCATAGTTTTTTTGGAGAAGTTACCAGAGTAGCGTGTCCAGGAATATTTCGCCTATCACAATTAGTGCCTCACTCAACATCGCCGCCTGTTTTAACATGCGGCTCTCAGAAATATCCGGGCCAGGCTGTTAGCCTGGCCCGGATATTTCCGGAAGCCGCACGGTAAGGGTTAACAGCTACGGAATTACATGTGGTGTGTATATGTGTAGATGTCTACACTAAGTGTCATTGATTCGTACATATAACATTTATTATCATCCAAAACTGGATGAGATCAAGCAATATCTCCTAGGAGATATTGTCACAAATGATGTCATTTTATTGTGTCTCAAGATCTGTGTGAGGTCAAGTAATATCTCAGAGGAGATATCGTCACAAATGATGTCATTTCATTGTGTCTCAAGACTGGTGTGAGATCAAGCAATATCCCCTAGGAGGTATTGTCACAAATGATGTCATTTCATTGTGTCTCAAGATCATGTGTGGTAGTGGTTTGAGTTCAAAGATGTCATGTCGATGCCATGTGGGTTTTGGATTGTTTTCAACAGCACAACTTTATCGCATCCTAACGACAGCTTCGTGGAACAAAACCTAGGACTAGACAATAATTGATGTATCTCGGAGAAAACAAATAGCTAGCATTAAACACAATTACAATAAAAACAGACTCGTCAATAAATTACACTCTGAAAGCATTAGTAGGGATTTGTTAAAGAAAAAAATCGCTAGTCTCGAACTGAATGTATTTTCTGCAAGATGAAAGTCACTAATCTTGTCGAAACAACCGATAAGTAGCCTACACATTTTAAATGTCCTCAAATGTTATTATTTAATTTTAATAAAACAACTCAAACTCTCAACCAATACAACATTCCCTATCAAATTACGACATTCAAGGTTCTCGTTTCACAAAGCCGTTGTAAGTTTACGACATCAAAAACCAAGTCAGTGGGTTCGGTTTACAAATTCCAACCAATTGTTGTGAAACTGGAACAAATTTCTAGACATAATTTAGCAGTTTTCTATTGGTTTGATGAGATTTCCAAAGGAAATCTCATCACACCAATAGAAAACTGCTGAATAATGTCTAGACATTTTTTTCTAGTGTAAACTGTGTATTTAACTTCATTTCCTTGAAAAATGTACAGTTCACAACGACATTTTGCATTTGCAAGATACTCCATAGGTCCGGTGACATGATTTATGACGCTTTTTAAAACGGAATCCAGGGCCCCGTTTCACAAAGACGTCATAACGTTACGACATCGTAAACCATGTCGCTGGGTGGAAAAATTTGGTTTACAAATGCAAAAATATTGTAAACTGTGAAGTTTCTTGGAAAAGTGCATAGTTTACAACATTTTTTGCATTTGTAAACTAAATTCATTACCCAGTGACATGATTTACGATGTCGTAAAGTTAAGTCGTCTTTGTGAAACAGGGGCCAGGGTGTCTGGGTTTGATTTTAAATAATGTAAAAATCATTCTTGGAAAGTGACATTTATAATAGCATACCTATTGGCCAGGTGACATAGTTTATAAGGTCACAGCATTATAACGACTTTGTACAATGGCACCCTTGGTTTGTTCAGTTACTCCAAAACAGTCAAAGCAATTAAAAATGGTAGAGAGCTGGATTTGAAAAGAGTTGGACTTAAAACAGAAAAGTTTTTCAGGTCCCGTGTAAAGGCCATGTGTTATGACAACAACATCGAGGTCGACTACGGCTCCATTCTAGAATATGCAACACTGAGGATATATGTAGCTCAGTGATAATAAATTTGAACTTCAAGATGACAGGTCACATGGTTACAAGAATCAAAACTAACACTTTGCAAAGAATGATTTAATGTGCAATTTTTTGAAAGTCAACGTTTTTGGGGGCATATATCCACGGCGTGTTGGGGCATATGGGGACAGAACAAAACGGCGACACGCCAAAACGGCGACACTTTTTTGGCTAAAACGGTGACACTATTTCAGAGTAAATGATACTTATGAGAAATAACAAAAACACAACAAATGTACAATAAATAACTATATTTTATAATATCACAACTATTGATAATAACGCTAAATAGTCGGCACTAAAGTCAGTCAAAAAAAGTTCTCGGCGTTTTAGCTAAAAACCCGGGCATATGAGTGCACCTTTTTCTTCGAAGAAGTAGCAAACATACACTCCAAAACAAGTTCTAAATTGGGTCTTACTATTTTAAAAGTTCCTCAAAGAATTGGAATCCTCATGTTAACATATTACGTGGGAAGATTGTCAGGTTGGAGTGAGAAAAGGGGATGGGGGCGGTAATGTTCACACAAAGATTTAAACATGTGCATTTAATTTAAAATAGTACACAATTCAAATCATTTACAGCTTAAATGATTTTCTCAGCAAGATAAAGATAGACCCGACCAATGCTCACTTTTAACAGAACCAGGACCCTGTTTCTCAAATGAATCTTAAGTTTATTCACCTGATGAAGGAGCAAGCATATGCCCGAAACGTCGTGAACTTACGAACAAAAAAGAAGTTGACATCCAAGAAATCTTGAATTAAATCTTAAGTTGATCGTTAGTGCTAAAGTAAAACATTGACTTACGACTGTCGTAGCGCAAAGATCGCTTTGAAACCGGTGCCATTCCAAATTGATTTCTGCGCTGCGACAGTCGTAAGCCCATGATAAGAAACAACTCCACAGGAGATTGTTAAAAAAATCACTTACGATAAACTTAGCCTAAGATCGCTTTGGTGAAGGGGGCCCCTGTTCCACAAAGCTATCGTAAGCTAAGATCGATCTTAGTCAATAATTCCTCATGACCGTTGAACGCGTCCATTGAATCAAACAGCCACACGGAGCTTGGGACAGAACCAAGTCTCCTTCCATAAAGCTCTCATGAAGCTAAGGTATCTTATATTAATCTTAATCTTAGCGCTCTCATAGCGAGAGGTTAGCCCTACAATCGCTTTGTATAACAGGCCACTAGACCAGATCGGACAACGTGCTAACGTTTCAGGACAGGTTTGCGTTTTGCAAAGCCTCAATTGTCTTAGGTTCGTAGCCACATAAATGTAATATACATGTACACACAAGTCCAATTGGTTTGGTTTACAAATGGCAATATTGTTGTAAACTGTGTCCTTTCCTTTGAACAAAATTGTTTTTCTTTGGAATATGCACAGTTTACAACGATTTTGGCATGTGTAAACTGAACCCATGTGTTCAGTTAAGGAGATCGTATAGTTAAAATAAATTTGTAAAACGGCATCTGGTATGATATAAAATTGCGTGAAAATAGCTAATTCTCTTAAAAAGGCTTTTGCTGAGATTAGAAAAATTAAATTTCAATATCAATAAACATAAAATAATAATACATTGTATTTTTTCCACAAAAAAAAGGATGATTGTATAGTGGGTATGATCTGTGTGTGCATTAATCCCACATCCATGTTATGTTACACCCACGTTAGTCCTGTGTATAAAATGTCACACTGCTGGAATATTTTTCACCAACACAGCCTGAGGAATTGCAATAAAACTTTTCTTTGAACGACTGTTAACAAAGCATGAACATTTTATTTACATTTGTGTAATTAGTTGTAAAGTGGGGGAGCCTATATTAATTACTGTTGCGTTAACTCGTTAAGTGCTAAGGGCCACGTGGTATAAAGGGTTTAATTCAGCTGTTTAAACCTATTCTGTGGTGATTTGTTTAAAAGAGCTCCTTAAGGAGCGCTTTTAAACAAATCACCACAGTACAGGTTTTAACACAAATATGGACAATTTATTCGTACAAGAGGCCACAGCTGCAAGTCCTACTAATCTTAACTCAGCATTAATGGGGTTAAATTGTCGTATTTGTGCGTAAAATGAATGGGACGCACGGATTTAATTTTGCAATGGATAGTGCACATTGCCCAAGGGACATACAGATCGACCCTTGCTTAGGTTGATGTTTTGTGTTATATTACTTCTCTGATGCACACTTCCATTACCGCATGCTCAATCGGCTGAGTTTTTACCAGGACAGGTTTATTGTAAAACACGAAAGATCGATTTTATATGAAATGCATTCAGGAAGCGTCGACATGCATCAGTGTGAAAAAGATTATCATATGACATTGCTCAATATTAAAGATTAATGTATACTAACCTGTGAACAAGGACGAAGAGGTTTTTTTAATGTCATATTATATTAATCGTTGTGGTCATAAATTATTTGAACGTACAAGTGTAAAAATATATCCAGTTGTTGTGGGTTTTAAAAAGCTCCCATGTGTCGAATTTATTCAACAACCAATTATTTTAACCAGCCAGATTAGGCTTTCGCACGCAGTGGTCTCGTGTGGAAGTAGGTTTGAAAGAGATCTCTTGTGGAAGCTCTTTAAAACAAATGAGTGTAGAATAGGTTTTTAACAGCTTCAGGTCGGACATAAGACAAATATATTGACGACTCGAAAATTGAAATGCTATGTTTTAGTTTACTACTTTTTTGTTTTCTACTTTTGGTGGTAGTTTTAACTAAGAGAATGTTACAAAACAGACCAAAGTATTAGATATAACTTTTGACAAGACAAAGATAATCTTCTACTATGAAAGGGTCGGAGGTGGGGTTAGTGTGGGGGTAGTGGGAAAACCATTAAGTCAACAAAACTTATAGTCATAAATATTTTTACTTATGTTGCAAGTTATTATTGCAGCCTTCAAAAAAAAGAAAAAGTGAATACAATATATAAATAACAACAAAAACAAAATAAACTTAGACAAACAAACAGATCCACAGCAAAACAATAATTTTGTTACACAAAATACAACAACAACAACGTCGACCATCCAAGCCTCCTGTTTAATATTGTACTACAATTCACTCGAAATGCGCAAGCAGAGAGTAATAAAAAATATTCCACAGTCATAAAAGTAGATTCCTCGCATAATTAATCCTGTTCCGTGTGGTAAAGAGAAGATAAGCTTTAGGACAATGGCCCTGTCTTCCTTTCAAGTTTACGATCAATCTCAGGAACCCGTATAAACTATTGCAGGCATCAAAGCTATTTACAGCCTTCAAGCTATTTACAGTCTTAATAATGGTGCTATTTTAGAAAACACATTATGTTTCATTGATGATTTAAAACTATGGATGCCTAATTAAACATCTTAATAAACAGTCAATTAAATGTCCTCTGAGATTTTCGGGAAAACGGTCAATCAAAACAATAAAATGACGTTTTATGTTTAAACAGTCAGGTCGTCTTTGAAACAGACATTGACTTTGTGAAGACGAGTTTCATTTCCATGTTTAACCCTAAAGGGCTAAGCTCACATTTGTGGATTCACTGTCCAAATTCTAGGCTGTCGAAAACCTATCCTGTGATAATGTGTTGAAAAGAGCTCCCATTGAAGCTCTTGTCAACACATCGTTACAGGATAGGTTTTAACAGCACATTATTAAGCTGGGGGCTTAAATACGGGAATTGCGGTATCACAATTTAAAGTCTTACTGGAATCAACTCGGCAGTGTAATTGTTGAATCTATTTGAGACGAATACAATCCCCTTTCCTTCTGTTTTTCCTCAACTGGTTGGACAGTTTAAATAGCATTTGTTCATTTTACAGCGAGTTTCAAATTTAAAGTCAAATGATGTAGTTTTTCGTTCGCTGTGTTTTTGCACACAAATGTTATTGATGCTGCACTTACTGGACCTAAGAATGTTAATCACGCTAAGCATTTTAGAAATGTGTAATAATGTGAGGATACTACGTGTAAAAGATATAAAAATTCCATAAATACCCCAAAGTAGGGTGTAGAGTACTTGCGGATATTTAATGATTAACAAGGGAAGCATTCACAAAAGAAGACTTTTCGCTGATCAGAATATAGATGATGCTTCACAATTATGTTGGCCTTTTAATTATAAAGCTCCAATTAAAATGTGTATTCACGCGTAAAATATGCCCTTCTCTAAGATAACCATAAAGACTCAAATTGCATTAAATATTAACACGATGAATTAAACCAAATGATGTTGCTGGACATAAACGATAAATACAGTTTGACAGTTGAACTTTTATCGTTGTGAAACAGCTTGAAGCTTCACACATAGATCATAAAAAGACGACGACAGAACAATGATATTTAGTAGCAGATAAAAGACGTCATTTGTTCTGACTTTTGTTGTGGCAGAAGTGCTGTCGGCTTTTATCCCTCGAGTAGCCATTAATGATGTGATGCATCCTCTAGGTGTGATACAAAAGACACTGTGTTGTTATTTCTGTTTCCTGTTTCTGACCTTAATGAGTTAGATGAGCACCAGTTTACGTCTGTTGATGAGGGCTGAGAGAAGAAGAAATACGCCATTCATGCATCAATCAGTGTCAGATCCCTTTAACCCCAAGAAGGCCAAGCTCATCATTTTTCCATTTGTCCAATTTTAAATGTAAATCCTGTAAACATATCCTATGATAATTTGTTTAAAAGCACTCCAGTCGGCTGTTGAAAACTTATCCTGTGATAATTTGTTTAATAGAGCTCAATTCGGAGCTCTATTAAACAAATTATCACAGGATACGTTTTTAACAGCTCAAGGTAGTCAGTTATATATCCTACAAACATGAGTTCGAGGGCTAACACTAATGGTAACTCGTTATTGATAGTGCATAACTGGATATATCTCACCCGTCAAACGGAATCTGTTTTGTCAGATACTAGACTTTTCTATTGTGGAAACGTCGTACATTAGTATCTTAATGAGGGCACATTTGTCCGTTATTTCTTTATGTATCCACTTCACAAATTAAAATTAAAAAGGTGAAACTAATGGCGACATATTTAGTAAAGATATACATCCTGACACAAAGTATTGAAACACCCAAATAAATTGATTTGTGCTTATGTTCTGCAAACCTGACGAAGGAGCAAGAAATAGCCCAGAAACGTCGTGTTTACAATTAAGGAAGTTGCGGTCTAAACTTGTACATGTTATGATTACACCAACTTCTACATGCATATCAATACTTTAGTCACTGATTAAACTTTTGGGGCATTTGAGGGTTTTCAAATAGACCTTACTCTGACACACACAATGTAGCTTTCAAGTGATTTCTGTTTTCTCTTGTGATGTCAAAAACCTATCCTTTGATTTCCTTAAAAAAGCATTTTTAATGCAAACTACCAGACATATGTTTTTAACAACCCGTTTAAATTGGACATTGAACAAAGAAATCGGCAAATGTTCAGCTCGACACTGTAAAGGTTACAAACAGCGGTTTGCCGTGATTCGATATTTCTGACGAAAAGCATGCTCGAGATATGCTCCACGGCATTGTTATATGCTCGACGGCATTGTTATATGCTCGACATATGCTCGACGGCATTGTTATATGCTCGACATATGCTCCACGGCATTGTTATATGCTCGACATATGCTCGACGGCATTGTTATATGCTCGACATATGCTCGACAGTATTGTTATATGCTCGACATATGCTCAACAGTATTGTTATATGCTCGAGGGTATTGTTATATGCTCGACAGCATTGTTATAGGAATTGTGGCCAAACAAAATGCGAGCTAGAATAGTGTCAACATTAATATGTAGAAATTGAAGCGTTTCCTTTGGCTTAAAACATAGATAAATAGGATATACTACTTTTGGAGCATTGGACGCTGTGTTTCAAATGGCTTGTGTAAGACAGCTTCAGTGTTATTTATTTCAATTTTTTTTAAAACGGGGTATTGCAAAACTAAATAATAGACGCCAAAAACACTCAATATCTCACAAGATCGTATACTATGACAATTGTGTAAACTAATACAAGAATAGGAAAAAACGATGCTTTTACCTTTGTTTGTAGTATTAATCCTTTGGGGGTATCAAACAAAACAGAGTAATGGATGTTTCGTGAAGCAATGCTTTTGTGAAATAATTCTTAAAATCCCATTTGGTTTCCGTCTTCACCGAGGTCAAATTTATTATTTATTTTAACTTTATTACTAATGTTTTCAGCACTATATTGTCTGACTGTACAGTCAGGTCAACACAAAGTAATTTGGTCTTGAATAAATCATAATGTTGACGTAATTTGGTTAATCTGGTTTTTTTACTTAACCCTTTGAGTGCCAAACTGATTTATGTAGGGCTTAAAACTGTGACTACCTTGTGCTGTTAAACATTATCTGGTGACAATTTGTTAAAACGAGCTTCTGTAGGAGCTCGTTTAAACAAATTATCACAGTATAGGTTTTTAACAGCCGTAAATAAATTGAGTATAATACCATGAAACTGGCAACGGTTCACCTTGGTATTCAAAGGGTTAACAGAAGCTACGTAGTAGTGCTAACCTAAGGCCCCAAAAGGAATGTTTTGAATGTTTGAAATTTTTCAATTGGTGTTGATATTTTCCACACTCATACATTAATGATTT
The DNA here is from genome assembly GCA_032361085.1 of Calliostoma canaliculatum. Taxonomy (NCBI): domain Eukaryota; kingdom Metazoa; phylum Mollusca; class Gastropoda; order Trochida; family Calliostomatidae; genus Calliostoma; species Calliostoma canaliculatum. The sequence continues at coordinate 9,090 of JAULCD010575583.1, forward strand.
CAACAGTTATAATTCTTAAATACACAACTGATACTATTTTATCTGTGTTAAAATAATATTTGTGTTTCAAACTTAACTCCTTATTTTGAAATTTAATAGTGTTTAAATGTTATTCAAACAAAACTACTTGAAAATAATAAAACAAACGATACCCAGATGACTTCCATTTAATTTGTAGGTTAATATTTGAAAGCACTTATTTAATTTGATACATACTCATGACAACAAGGCGATTCTTTGTTCCTAAAAAGGGCTATGGTATTTTTACTTATACAACAGTAATGACCGCTTTACAAAACATTTTGAAGTGTTACTGACATTAGCCAAGGTGTTTTTGTATAACAAAACAGTAAATAAGATGTACATTTCTTTGTTGTTTGAGGGACATTTATACTTTGGGATGAAGACAAATAATAATATGTATGAATAAAACTCTCCCTGAGTACCTACGCTTTCGTGTAGATCGTTATAATTCGATCGGCGGTAGATCGGCGTAATTATCTCTACTGAAACGTCTCTTTTCAGCCATAAAGTTGTTATCACGATTTGATAACGGTGTAAGTATCTCACTAAAATGTCGTTGCTAAGCAAAAATGTTGTTATCACTATTTGATGACACGGTAAATATCTACACTATAACATCATTGCTGAGTAATACTGCTGGTATCATATTTGATAACGGTGTAAGTGTCCACATGTACACTTCAACAATGCATTTGTTATCACATATTTGATAACGGTGTGAGTGTCCACATGTACACTTCAACAATGCATTTGTTATCACATATTTGATAACAGTGTGAGAATATACACTAAAACATCGTTACTATTAAGTAAAGATGTTATCGCTTATTTTAAAACGGTGTAAATATCTACACTAAAACATCATTGTTGAACAGCAAGGAGTGTTGTTGTCCATGCATATTCATATTTGTCATATGCATTATGTATTATGTAAATTCCATCCAATATTCATGCAGCACAGCACTCGTATATTGTTTTCTTTGAATCATTTGCAGACAATGTGCATATGCCCTGTTACTCTGATGTTTGTTTATTGGAACATTGGCAGCCACAGATGTCACCAGTGAATATTATCACTTGTTTAGTGTACCATAGAGTCAGCAGTTAATCCTATCACTTGTTTAGTTCACCATAGGGTCAGTTGTGCACAATAAACACTTTATACAATCACATGTTGACAACACTTATTCCATTGCTATCTGTCCTTGTTAAGACGAGATAACCATGATAAGCTAGTCACGTCTTCTGTGTCAACCGTTCGTTTCTTAATTAAGCTATTCCCATGCTACCTGCTATTAGCTCATACGTCTAATTGGTCAGCTTGGTCCGGATAATTCACGAATCAAACGTTTTACTGTTCCAACAGTACGTGCAAGCGCAGGTCTCTCTTCGGTTTATTTGTGTCAAGGACACGTTGTTTGGCGGGTGTTTAGAAGCTGAAATGACGATAAATATTAAGTTTTATATGTAACAATTGCAACTTCGTTATTATTGAGTAGCGACTCAGAAGTTATGAATTTTCTTTCATTTCAACAGTGACAAACACAACATATACTATATTTGAGTCCTGTGCGGAATTCACACGGGACCAAAACTAAAGAAGTGATAAAAGCGTCACTATTTCAGATAGTTTCGTCCATAATATACTATTTGCAATGAAGGTATGAGAAGGTTGCTTTTCATACATCTCAACATTTCAATTCGATTTAACTAGAAGAAAAGACATGTTCTTAACACTTAAGTGAACAAAGTTCCAATGAAATGACAAGTGACAGTAAAATAATAATAAACTAAGGACTTACTGTCATTTACAACTGTGTGATAACATCTAAATTGGTTCCTGGAAGCATAAATATCTCAGTTAACTAAAGTTGTCGGTCAGCTTACCTGAGCCCCTGTTCCTCAAAGCGATTTTAGGCTAAGTTGATCGTAAGAACTAAAGTATAACATTTGCTTACGACTGTCGTAGCGCAGATATCGCTTTGGAATGGTTCCAAATTGATCACTGCTCTACGACAGTCGTAAGACTATTATAAGAAACAACTCCACAGGAGATTGTTTACAAAATCACTTACGATCAACTTAGGCTAAAATCGCTTTGAGGAACAGGGCCCATGACACTGGCGGCAAAACCCGTTCGTAGAATCTGCAATTTATCTTCCGTTCTGTAATTTCAACTCCGTTGAAGAACTTGAGATATAATCATTTCTGTAAAACGAACCAATTTGATATTTTTTAATTAAGGCATAATGATCAATTATAGATATAAACAGTCATGTTTTTGGTAATCTTTAAAAACTCTATCGCAACTCTTCACACGGTTCATCATTTCTCGTGAACTCAAGTTTGGTTATAATTATTCACAATAAGACATCTATCATTCGTTTGATCTACTGTCTGTTTGTGTATATAACTTTGTGCATTATTACAATGCTTTACAAAAGGTAACATATACATAAACAGTTACACACCAATAAAACCTAATTTTTGTCTGAAAAATTGAGTAACTGTTACATCGTTTATCTGTGTAAGTCCTTTGTCATTGGATAAACTATGGAGTGTAATACATTATACACAACTTAAGCTGTGTGTATGGACGTATAAAGTTAATTTGTGATACTTTACATCTTCAAGTAAAATATTATAAATTACACCCATCAAACATACCTCATTATCTAGGCGGTGTATCTGATCTTTTGATCTGTTTTGACATTGCATGTCGAGTAGACTAATGATAGGTTTCGTATTATATGACACTGGAAAATATATATAAATTATTCAGTAGATTTTCATTGGATTTAGGAAATTTAGATTGATGGAATTACCATAGGAAATCTCATTAAAACAATGGAAGTCCGCTAAATAATGTATATACATTTGTCCTAGTGCGACATATATCCTTAGCTCACTAGGCTTGCAATGACAAAACAGACGAAATAAACCTAAATAAAAACGTGTTTACTGTGTGTCAGACGTGTAACATACATATTCATTTAATGGAATTAACAAGGTCACTTTGACCCAAAGCGTTTTAAAATATTTTGTTTTGTTTTGTTTTATTTGTTGTTTTTATTCCATAGCACTTCAAACATGCAGCTTTCATATCTGCAAATTCTCTCCTGACATTAAATGGATTTAGAACCTTTGCTGCCGTTGACGTTTTATATTAAACCAAATTAATCTTACAGAGCCCGGTTACATTTAGTGTATAATGATTTTCGTTAAAACCGCAGTTGAAAAATAAAGAAAATTAATTAATGGAACTGCAATTTCTGTGCAATTCATCAACGAACATACATTATAGAAAATTGTACAAGACCAGTCAAAATCTATGTAACTAAAATGCTCGTTCCCTTTCATCAGCCAGAGTTAGATACAGAACAGTTACTCCTCTATGGCTGATCAGGTGTCTGCAGGATAATTCCTTCGCTTTATTTTTGACGTTAAATGATTAACGGTCTGTTTGATGAATTCTCAGACAGACTATCACCCTGTCAATACATGATTTGCTATGGCTTTCTCCAGGACATGATCAAAGTGTGCAACTTGTTAACTATAGAAGCTTGGTTATTTTGGTGATTAACGGGACTCCTCTATCGAGCCGTAATACAATTATACATCAACCCTCAAAGTGATGAATTTGAGTTGGTGTGCTTTAAAGTGTGGGCTGTTGAAAACCTTGCCGGTGGTAATTTGTTTCAAAGAGCTCTTGAAACAAATTACCCCCGGTTAAATTTTCAACGTCATATTTAGTTTTGCGTTTAGGTATTAAAACAAAAACAGCTTTCTAACACTTGTAAGGTTATTATTGTGTGAACAAAGATGGGAAAAGATTACTGACGAAATTGTCGTTATATAAAAACTACAATGTGTTACATTGAGTGAGTGAGTGAAATAAAGTTTTACAAGGCTTTCGGTAATATTTAAGCTACACCACCATGTGGTGTACAAGAGGCACACCGTGGGAGTAACAGATGAGAAAAAGAGACTGACAGAAAAATAAAGTACTGCAAAATATCCCCATTTTAGCCAGCTTGTACGTCAAGCCTGGGGTTATTGGGGTCCTATTCTTTCCAGTGCCCGAGGACACTCCCCGGAAACCGCACGGGGCTTTTCATGGTTTAAACTACAATTTGTATCTATTGTTTCTTTTATTGTTTTCGTACTTTTAATTTAATGTAAATTGAGGGGGAGAGAGATTGTTTGTTTGTGGGTTTGTTTAGTTTGTTTGGTTTTTGTTGTTGGTTTGGTTGGTTTTGTTGTTGGTTTGGTTGGCTTGACGTATTTGGTAATTATATTAAACAGAATCAATTCCTCAATGTGAAAATCGGATAAAAGTAAGTCACTTTGTAAACGTTTCACTCGCTGTTACATAGGAAACGAACTCAAACAACTAAAGTAATACTATAGCCCTGTCGAACGGAAATAGTACTGTTTCCTAGGAAGTGACAGCATACATGCATATCTGTTATTGCTTTGAACTCTAAGTATTACATGAATACAAACGGTAGCTCCTCCAATAATCAAACATGTTATTCGCAAACGATTATAATTATGGTTTGACAAAAACATTTTTATTTAGTTGTCCGTGTCAAAGTGAAATATGTCATAAAATAAAAAGGAAACAAAAATAATTGCAATGAATTTATATGCCATTTAGATAGTGACAAACACAACTATATGTTATATTTAGGATCACACTATCTGAAAAAGTGACTTTTCTATCA
>JAULCD010575805.1:0-13837 GCA_032361085.1 Calliostoma canaliculatum
TGAAGTCTGCACGACCCTCACCAGATCTAGTGGTCTCCACTAGATATGTCACTAGCTCTGAGGAAGCCTGTGGGTGGGCATTCTCTTCCGGTGCACGTTCCTGTTTCAGTCTCTTGGGGCTCTGGGGTAGTTTCTTCCCCTGTTGTATAGGTCTGTCAAGCATGCAAAATGGTATTTGAGCTCCTTTGCAATAGCATCTCCACCGCGGAGTCGTGCAAAAAGTTAGCCATCGTTTAAAGTCTGGGCACATTCATTAAGTCTGTTATTGAGGTTCATTGTCATGACTTGTCTGGGTTCAGAGAATGGGGCTTCTTTGTCACATGTAAAACACAATTGGCCTTTAAGGCTGGTTCTACGCAGCTTGGGCTGACATTCTACAGGCTGAGAACGATCTGTTCTTATTTGCCTGGCTCTCTCCAGTTTCGTGTTGTTGAACATAAGGCGACAAATTTGGTGATACTGCACCTAGTTCCTTCTCAGAGTTGCTTCAATGCCACCACCATCTTTAAATCTGGCTGGATCCAGAATAATGGGCATCTCATTAATTGCGTAAAAAAGAAAGTGTTATTTGCAATCATATTGTAGCCATCATGTTCCTGTGTTTGTTGTGCACGTGATAACTTGAGCTCTTCACTACTCTTCTTCTTTTGACAAAGACAGCACTTGCTCCAGTCAGTCCGTAATTTTGACGGTCCTGGATCTGTATTTGCCATCTTGCTGAATAGTAACCAAGGTATGGCAGTATGATCATTTTCTGTATTCTATGTATATATCAGTGCATCAAGGCCGAGGGGTTATTCATTTACCAGCTTGATCACAATCATGCACAATAAGGTATGGGATAGGACTAGGTTCGGGAATAAAAAAAATATATATGACCGACCCTTAGCTATTGCCCGATCGTTCAACCAGTATCATTTAAGTCCCGTGCTCTGTACACCATCCAGGTAACCACATGCACAGCAATGTCAAGCCCCATTAACTTTTGCTCGGCTCCCCCGCGCTGGCACACCCTGTCAATTCAGGCGCGGCTTTCTAACTAAACATCTATGTTAAACTACATGTATTCTACACTAGATAACTGATGTGGGGCTTGTCAGACATTTGGGAAACTAAAATTATCATTTAGCTGCACTAAACGTATAATTAGTTACACTAATTTAATTATTCAGTTGAAACTGAATCTCATGCTGTGTTTCACAGCAGCGGTATCACCAGTGTGCCCTAGTTGTGCATTGATAACAGCTCAGTTGAGCTACTACTTTACTTTTCCATTGCCCCGCATAGTGGGTTCCGGGACTGATATATTGTACAATAAAGCTAGGGAGTAGTTTTATAGTTCTAAATTCGGATTCCAAATAGTCAAAAATGTATTATTTGACACCAATATCATTCAAATAGGTTAATCTTTGAGATTGTATTGTAAAATGCGATATTTCTGTATATTTAATGGGGGCCATCTTGAAAAATGGCCGCCATTCTAAATTTTTAGGTGGCTAACATTTTTGTTAAAAATAGCAATCTCCATGGAATATGTGTGCCAATTTTAGTGCGATTTTATTGCAAAATGCAATATTTATATAACTTTAAGGACGGTCATCTTGAAAAAAGGCGGCCGTCTTGGAAAATGGCCGCCATCTTGAATTTTGAGGTGGCTAACGGGTTTTCTCAAAAGAGCAACCCCTAAGGAGTATGTGTGCCAATTTTGGTGCTTGTTTCCAGAAGTGAACGATTATTACAGTTATCTGCACTGCTATAAGGGCTTCATTACATTCAATATCATGGAGGTCGCTTTTGATATTAGTAGCAAAACCACAATCAAAGTTTTTATTTACAATGGGGACACCCAAATTTTTAAAATATCTTCCAATCTCTTGCATCAGTGCTAGTTTCACATTTATATTTCAGTTTGTGGATACAACATTCTCTGGGTGACTTTAAAATATTCATTAGCATCTACTCCAGCGGCATATATCATATACTTTACTTTCAACAAGACGTTGATTGCAGCGTCTATTTTCCCTCTAAATATGCGTTTAGCATCTTTATATTTTCGGTATTAAACATCATTTATGTCATGTGACTTCCCTTTGTCTATTCAGTGTCGCCTCTGTTTACGCATTTCATCATGTAAGGGTTTTAAATTAGTTTTATTCTAATAGGGCTAGAAAAATGGGGCAAATTTTGTAAATGGAATACTGATAATGGCTGAAGCATGAAGATACTCGGTAATGTACTGTTATAAATATTCTATACATTCAGCTGGGATCATATACAAGGACTGTGATCATATACAAGTTTTTGCACTAAAATAATTTTCCGTTAATAATGATATAGCATATGATATGTTATATGTGTTTTTTCAAGTTCAGGTTTTCACCGCCATATATCACATTCAAAGGGTGATTTCTAAAGAACACAAGAATGGGTAAGTGATCTGAGACAGAATATGATACAGCTGTGTCTAAACAGGTACCTACTATATTTGGCAAATAATCAATATTGACAAAAATATAATCGATTATATTTTCACTGGAAAAGGTATTTTTTTCTATCATTCAGGGTAATGACTGGGTATAAGTCCCTCTCTGCTAGTATCATATGAGGGAAATGAAATCGGGTGCGTTTATGCACAAACTTAGGTTTATCTGTAATTAGATCACCAAGGGGTATTGTTTGCCCCTGCTGTAAATATATATGTCATATAGTTCTATAACATACAATAGTTGCTCTAGATATATAGCATCTAGGACGTGTTCCCATGTAATAAGTATGACATTGCATATAACAAAAGAAAGAAACGTGACAACATGCCGGTTTGCCAACATCATTCAATACACTTTTGATTGATTCCGTTTACAGAGTAGAGTCAAACATACATACTAATTCGACAAACACATACACGGTATGGTATGTAGAATTAAAAGTCCCTGTTAAATTAATTTTATTTTGTGTGGGTTGATTGTATAGAGAAAACTAATCTGTATAAGTACTAGAGCCCAGAGTATGTCTCACGTGCGCAAATGCTAAATATAGGTCAGTGTATACTATTAAAAGATTTCAAAACATTTGAACGACATTTAAGAGTAAACATAAAACCTTTAAACACAAAATGACAAAGCACAAATCTGCATAGATTAGGGTTAGTCAATCTGAGCATCGTTTGACAAAACATTGGTCAACAAAACTGTTTGCATCGCCGGAACGCAAAGTTGTCTGATATTTGCGAGGTCGTTTTGTTATCTGCAATTTGCGTGTCAACTTAGTAATAATAGTTGTTTCTGTGACCACGTTTTTCTGAAATACAAATTTATCATGATCAGACGTCAATTCTGCTATGTGGACAGATAAAAGGCTAGTACGTAGCTGCAGGAAGGCTTTTCGCAAGGAAATGTGGCTGAAAGGATTAGATGTAGCCAAAGTGTTATTGATAGACTGTGACAGCGGTTTTAAACAACCAATTTAATTTAGAATTATCCCCACTTTAGACATCCTGGATAATCCTTGCTATGATATCTTCGTTACACAATGATCATATCGTGTTTTCGTCGATAAAGAAGTTGCATCCATGTTACTGTCATCTAATCAAAAACTTAGCACATAAATTATTGCGCCCAACCAGATTTTGTCAGCCAAAACCCGTCGGCGAAATACCTTTGAAGCAGACGTTAAACCAAAATTGATGATAAAACATACAACACTCTCTTAACATATTTTGGAAACAAAGATTCATTATTTGGACAGCTATTCTTAGTCGCGGGTAACTGATTATCGGCAAATACACGGGCATGTCTGCAGGGTATACATTGGAATGTAATAGGGACAATATAGCCTGGAGCATCCAGAGTGCGCTCTGGAAAGCACAGTTCAACATTGCAACGTGAAGACAGGTATATGTTATTTACATAGCCTTACAATCACCGAACACATTGTTAGAATGTAAATAAAAATTACCTTGGTTCCGTTCCACAAAACTATTGCAAGCTGAGATCGATCTCAGTCAACATTTTGTCATGACCACTGACCACTTATTTTACTGACTTCTGTACTGAAGAGAGCTCGGTGGAGTGAGCAAGGGGGAAAATACCTATTTGCCTTCAGGTACAATGAGACCTGGTGTAAACGAGTGTGTCTAAAACTGCTTAAAGTCACTCTTATGTGGTATTTGTCGCAATTACATTTTTTAGTCTTTTTCCAGTTTGATGATTAACCATTGTATATGATGTAATTTATGAGTAGGATCATTTTATTGCTATAATATCGCACAGACGTTACACACGTTGTTCACATCATCAATTGGTAAATCTTCATTTGAACTAACTTGAATTTGTAAGTGCCAGAATACTCCTTCCGTCTCTCCAACTATATAATAAATTTAACTAGAGGGTGAACAAAACTATCTCTGTAATACTTTTCATAAGAGGATTAAATTGTACCATCAATTACTTTTGCTGAATTCTCTTCAGTCTCGCGTTAGTTCTATAAATCAATAAATGTTGCACATGAAATGTTGAATAGGCTACAGAAGTCTTTGTCGTCATACTTTAACTTTGAGATTACACTGTGTCGGGACTATTGACGTCAGTAAGCACAGCTTGTGACAAAGGTATTTCTTAGATGTTCTTGTTATCTCAAGTTTAATCAAACTAGTTAGACCTGTCAAGCCGCAAACAAGTTCTGTAGATTTAGTAATTGACTATTATTTTAATCTTCTTCTCTACAACAGTCGGATCCTAACATTGTTTTACTATGCTAATACATGACTTTAATGCTGAGTTTGGAGGCTGTTCTACCGAATATTAAGTTTTGCATTATTGAGAAAAGTATCATTTTACAACGTATATGTTAACATTAAAACGTTTAATGTTATAAATGATAATTGTCTTGTTGACCTTATTGACCTACTCAGCCTTTACCGCAAAGGGTACGTGTTACGAACTGTTTAACCAAGCTTGCAAATTGTTGTCTTTTTGAAGGACTATTTCCAATTATAACGACAGTTTATGAAATTGTTACATATCTCTATCGTCTTATACCTACCCTTGTCTAAAGCGTTGTTCAAATTACGTCAAACAGTTTAACATGTTGAGCACTTGAGTCTCTAATACCTCATGCTTGTAGCAAGAGGCGACTAAAACGAGACTGTCTGTTTGCATTGGACTGCATCCTGTGATGATGGGGAGGGAGATCTTGTGGTTGAGGATGTATATCTGCACTCTGCATGATGTACGCTACTTTGACCCTATCTATATCTGGACTGGTTGTCAGACTGACACGAGATAAACAATCGGCTGGTCAGTCAAAGCTACTTATTCTTTTAACTTGTTTCTATGACTCGGCTCTCTTTGAAACGTTTGACAAACACTTTATTAAAAGCTATTCAGTTTATACACCAAGAAGGCAGCATCTGACAGGTCAATCTTGAGATTATTAATATCGGAAATATGTCTGTTCTATACCACAAAGCTCTCATAAAAGCTAAGACGTCATAACGTTCATCTTTGCGCTATTGTAATGAGAGCGCTAAGATAAACATTAAGACTCTTAGTTTTACAAGTGATTTCTTCCAATCTCATTTGTATGTTTCATTGAAAATTCATAACGGCAATGAAGAAGTATTAAGTAAGATTGATCTTACCTTACGATAGTTTTGTAGAACGGTGCCAATGTGCCACTCTTTTTAGGGCCAACAGGGAGAAGTGAGTGAATCCATGGTGAGTGGAAGGTAAGTTATCTTTTCTAAAACTTTAGAATAAATGTAAAGGCAAATACAGACACTGTCAGAGTGACCTATTGTCCTGTCTCAAAAAAACAAACAGAAAATAGTTTTATTCTTGTGCCAAGCACGTGCTCCCTGGATTCTGAGGACATGGAGAAGGATCCACTAGTCCGATGAAAGCAGATTTTTGCTGCATCATACAAACGGAAGGGTACGAGTTTGGATGCAGAGAGGCACAGCATATCATCAAAAGGGATGGATCTGTCATGGTGTGAGAGTGTTGTTCCTATGATTGTAAACTTGACCTCATCACAGTTTCCGGAACACGTAAAGGACAGAGGCACCAGAACTTGATCATAGACGGGGTTGTTGTGCCTCATATCGATAACCAGCATGAGACGGCGTGTAGAATTTTTATCCAAGAGCGAGGCAGTTACACCAGATAGTGAGTTAGCCAGTCACTTCACATTTCTATAAGTAATCCCACATATTATATATAACCGAAGAATGTTTTGGGGAAGGTAAATTTTAATGTCCAAAGAAAGATTAACGCTGGTGACCATAATTATAAGCCCTTCAGTAGTCGGCAACAACATCAATAGTTCAAATCATAAGTCCAAAGAACGAAAATCTGATGTCACACAAGTTTAGTAGCGTGTACGGCCACCATGTGCGTTGACAACTGCCAAACACCTCCTCATGGAACGTATGATGCCTGTAAACAAATGATTGGAAAGACGACGCCATATTTTTGCAAAATGGTGCTAAGATCTTGCAGACTTCTGCCAAAAGCATTCCAGACATGTTCGATGGGATTTAAGTCAGGAACCTTCATTACATTGGCTCCCGCAATTTGAGGGAAATTCCTTATCAAAATGACTGAATAGAGTCTGGCGCTAGAAGACCAAACCTGGGCCAATGGCAGAAGTTTTGATGTCAGTTTCTTTATTTAAATCCAAGTTTTTGGTGGAAAATAGGAGTTGCTTTTGAAGCCGCGTTAAAAATAGACAAGGTAAATTTTGTGTCAAATATGATGTAATTCTAACATATTTCTATATATCTGCAGAACCCAACTGATCGATACTAATGTTAATACATTTTATATGAACAAACCATTTTTGGTTACTAATGTTGTACATATCCTTTTTTTAAACAATTATTAACATGTTTGTAAGGATTCAGTGTCTTTGCAATGAAACATTAAACTGAATAACTTTAAAATTGTGAACTTAGTTCATCTAAAAGCTATTTGTGAATGTAAATGACTTTAAATAGAAAATAATGTTATAAACAAACATTCAGGGATAAAAACTGAAGAACAGAAGTGTGAAAGAGATAGAACTGATTTTGGATTTATATTCCCACTGTTATCTTGGGTGGGGCCTATGCAGCACCAATTTTTCCAATCCATGTGAGACTGTTTGGCAAGATATCCTCGGGCTCGTTGCACCTTATTCACAGACAGTCAAATAAAATACCCTGGACATTTTTGTCTTGCGTCAGAAACAGAGTTTTATATATACATGGTTATGAATTACCTAAAGCGTTTAATTTTCTCTATGAAATATTTCCAACTGTTAATACTAAGCTGTTAATATCTTTATGCGTTTGACCCTTTAGTATGATTTAGCCCTTAAGAGAGCAAAACCTTTCAGTAGAACTTAAAACTATGACTACTTTGTGCTGTTGGAAACGAATCCTGTGATAACTCGCTTCAATTAGCTCTGACAGTAGTTCTTTGAAACACATTGTCACAGAATGGATTTTTCAGATATTGAAACGGACAGATGTTATGCTTCCCTATCGATGCTAGGCAGGATAACTGGAGGTTCTGTTGACTGCCAATTGTTTGCGATTTACTCACCAGTTCATGTTAATGTAAATCAAGTTGTCTGGCATTTGTCTTTATTCGCACCGATACTTATATTGACTCATCAATTATTGTTGACAAGGCAAGATTACTTTTGATGTTGAAGAATTTGTTGTGTTGACAGGGCACGTCCGAGCGGTATCAATTGTCTTGTAGATGTCTTTGCTGATATTGACATATACATTTGAAACACAATGCTCGTATATCGGGTTAGGCTTGATCGACGAACACAAAATATAGTATAAAAGGTAGTTTGGAGTTAAACGTGTAGCCAGTATTATGTATTGGTTTAATATTTCTTGGATGTCAATATATGTATTGTATTGGTTTAACTTCAACAACTACATATGATTCACACATGTAATTAGTAGGGGTGACTATTGAGGCGTTTTGACTATTGCGATACACGATAGTTAAAACAACTATTGCGATACTATCGCTATAGTGGCCCTACTATTATGAGACAATTGCAACAGTTTTCACTTGCAATTATAGCAGGTTTTAGGAGCGTATATTTTAGCAGTTTGACTGAAAGGAAAAGAAAACAATGAAGCAGATAAAGTATTGCAATCCTAACGAATGCACGACAGAGGTTAAATGACCATAGGAGTTGTTTCTTTGTTTTTAAGAAAATAAATGTACTAAAAAAATAAAGTAAATGTACCAAACAAATTAACTATTGAAACTATCGATTGTTTCAAGTTGAAAGCGATAGTTTACTATCGTGAGAAAAAGCAATGACAATCAATTGCTCAACAGGTCGATATATCGTTACACCACTAACAATTATGTCTTTTACCTGCTTGAAAAGTCAAAACCTAAAATAATTACACAACATGTTTGTGAATAAAAGACAACATTTACAAAACGTTTTAAGTCCTAGAGTAAAAACCTAAAATAATAGAGCAGCAAAGAAAAGTACGAAATTGCAAGCTTGTTGGCAGATTGATTGCTTTAAAATTTTAAAATTCTATTCTGACAAAATGAATAGGTGAACATTAATTCATCAGCGAATAACGACATGGAAGATAAATAGTAGTGTTCTATGCAACTTGTGAGCCTCTGCTGGTACTGCGAATGCAATATTTTAGTGTTACACGACGGGGGTTCGAACCTTGCCTCTACAGGTTTCTGAGAAGATGTTCTTACTAATCGAGGAAAACTAATGGATTAAAAAAACACGCACGTTACAGATGGTCATCAATTCCTTCTGCTGGATGATTGATAAAAACTATCAAATACATGTGGTTAAATTGTGTATGCCATTTAGAAAATTAAGAACATAGTTTATAAACACGTTAGATTTAAAAGGAAACCAAATGTACCGTGTTGTTGAGAGTTTCATCGCGCCCTTTGCTTCTGTTTGATTCAGGATTTAGTTGCAGGCTTTGCTTGGTACAGATAATGTTAATTGGCAAAACAGAAATGATGAGTTTGGACGTTGCTGTTTCTTAATGTATAATAATGTCACTGGGCATTCAACAGACATTGGTCTCATCATGTGTTGGAAACCTGCCCAGTGCAGAAGATATCAGTTAGGTTTACCACTTTACAATTTGCATGAATCCATCTTTATAAATATGTGCTCCACATAAAATCTACCCAGGTATTTAAATGCTTTACTTGTGTTGCATTGTAATACTGTAACGGTGGTGAAAAATACATAATTTATTCCAAATCTTCTCGAATGTTGTAATTTTACAGAGCTTAGCGTATTTATGATTATTGAAGACCAAATTGAGTAACTGTATCTGGCAGGTTAGATGAAAGTTAATCCGCTCTTTAAAGAAGGACAGGCGATGATGAAACGATAATTTACCCTTCTATTGGTCAGTAAACCACACCACATGCTAAAGTGCCAGGCCAACAACTTTCTTCAGAAGTAACCACACTGACATAACATTAGATGGAAACTCTATCCGCATTGAACAAGTACAAATGACATGTTACTCCACTCTATGTTTAGACACATCAAAACTATGTAATCACTCAATTCAAAACTGAACCTTCATTGTTACATTTGTAAGCACACGTTTACAAATGACTCGCTTTGAAAACATACATTAAACCTACAAGCCTGAAAAGCTTTTTATCTGTAGAATTCTAAAACTAGACAAACAAAACTTAAACTTTAGCATTGTTCTATCTAAACGCGTATGTCACTAACAATACCAAATACATGTACAGTGGGCTCGTGTGCATAAGAGTCATGGCCTGCGAGCTAATCTAATTATTGATCATTTTATAATAAACGACAGAAATTGGTTAAGATACAAAAAATAAGCCTTCTTTAATAGGCATTTATGAAAAGTAATTGTGAAACCTGTCCATATATACAGGAAAGTTACTCAGTAATTTTTTTTAAAAAACCGTCTGCCTATCGAAACGATAAAATGGAATAAAAATACCAATATATAACAGCAAATGGAAATAAAAATGTCAACTTCAGAGAATAATTTAAATCGCTGTCTGCCAAGACCGCTTCTATTGGAAATTTAATATAAATATAGAAGCTGTGTGTATGAACCTCCGAAATTTGGTGATGAAATCTGGTGTTCGCGAAAAGTGAGCATATCCTACCCTACCAGTAGCACCCGTCATAAACCTAACTTCCATAAAAAGTCTAATATTGTGTGAGGCGTTATCACTTTTTAACAACCTCCCACAAAATACAAATATCAAAAGTATTAGATTGGGATCTTTGAATGCAAAACCCATGTTGATATAAATTCCCATAATGGGAGTATCTCAAAACGTAGGAGGGGGCTCTAGCGACCACTTCATACAAAGTCTCTCTCAGGACTAAATATCTAGAAGTGTTAGGAATCTAATTGTGCTTGCCTTCTGCGAAGCATCAGTTAGTTTTACAGAGTTTCTGCCATCTTATGTCACTGCCAATTATCTTTTAAACTGTTAATATGCGAAGTAATTATAAAATAAGCTAGCTAGATATAGATATAGATAATATCAGAGATGAATTTAATTATATTTTTTAATTTAAATATTTCAACAAAGACAACTGTAAATACAAAAGACCTAATGCTATCACGTTTTATATTAGACACCACATTGACTTTTTACATATAGAGCTTTTAATTTCAAACAGAATACGCCAAGGATGTGTATTTTATTTCATGACCCTCCCTGCAAAAGTGTCCTATTTTTTAGTCATCCTTCCCTGAATTTCTCAGACCCCAACCCCTTTTAATAAATTAACCGCCCCTAAGTGCAACAAGGCTATAATTTGCACAAACACGGACATCATTAATCTTATGTATAGCACCTATATAGATATTTTCCACAGATCGGGAAATATTGACTGTGATAAAGAATTATTGAAGAGTTTGGATAAGCATGAGCTAACTGGTCAGCAATTAATTTTAAGAAAGATTGCTAATATGATTTGGTCCACTGGCCTTTGATGAATCACGAGACAAAAGAATATCACTAATTTTACATGTTTTTAAACTTATACTTTCTAGACAATGATCAACTGTTTGATATATGTCACATACAATTTCATCATTTGTATTTTTAACAGCATCCTGGTTAACTCCAGGACATATGCTTTCCGCTAGTCACTACGTTATATTAGCCCTGGGAACACGGGTAAGTTTTCTGTTGATTTAAAAGTTGCTTTCATCGTCGCTATCACTTAATCAAACGCTTAGCAAAGCAATGACTGTGCAACCTAAACCAATGACAATCGTTCTTTCAAAAAATTGATTTCATTACACATTTCACGTGACCATAACAGAATTTCAAAACAAAGACGCGACATTTCATGGGAAAGCTATTTTTACCGACACGTAATGCACATCGACAAAAAGTTTACCCGTGTGTCCAGGGTATACAGCATAGAGACTAGCGGAGAGCATATGCCCTGGAGTTATCCAGGATTTTTCAACAGTTGTCATTCTAACAATACTCGGTTGTTCAAATTGTTCAAACATTTTTTAAACGGCTTTAACAGTAACCTTTTCAAAATATTCCTTAAATGTTAAATAAACTTATCCTCGATAGATAATAAATCTTTTATACAAAATTCCAACGTTAGCAATCATATCTGTACGCTAAATAGTTTAATAAAACAAACATTGAAAGTGCATATATGTTGTGTTAGTTTGCGTTTTTAGGGGAGTCTGTATGTGCACGATGATCAGGATATTAAACTAGGGACCAGATCAGATAAAGAATTGTTAACACAGGTGTATTTACGTTACATTATTAAAAAATCAAAACCAACTTTTGCGTCGCTTTCAATTAATGTATAATTCTGATGACTGATACTCGTAAGATCAGCAAACTTTCTGTTAAGTGCAGTAAAACTTTCAAACCACAACCCCGTAATGCAGTATATTTTACAATCAAATATTTGAGCCATGTGTCTGATACACCTTGTCAATGTACGAGCAGTCTCAATGACCCAGAATACATTGCTAACCCCAATGTTTGGTGGAAACTTGTTTGTGCCAGACAAACATTCTTTTGTAGAATCACTTAATGGCGTAGAATTGCAATTGACGTTAAGTAATATTAACTTACTTTGTGAGAATAGTTCTTCTGAAAAGAAGTTACCACCATTTATTCTGGTCGATGAGTCCAGGACGGTTTCTCGGACAATAGATACTGCAGCAAGTGTTTGATCAACAGTCAGAAGCCTCTCACACCAGACTGGCAGCTGTTTGCTTATTGAAGTCTAAATTCATTTTCTGTTCAGTTGAATATCATCACATCAGATCCCACGAACACAAACTATTTAAAAAAAATAACTTTATTTCATTTGACAAAAGTTTAACTAAGTAAATAATTGTGCTTTATTTATTCACAGAAGTAATCGCATTGACAGAAGAACACATTCTTTATATCAATGTTTTGTCATTTCATTCAGGAGATAAACCTGCTGTGTTTCCAAATCAGAGGATTGTTATATCAAATTGATACCTGTAAATTTGGCAGATTGAGGTTTCAATTGTCAAATTTAGAGCATCAATTTTATATAACAGTACTTTGATTTGGAAACACAGCAGGTTTATCTCCATTCTACCATAACGAATTTTAAAATAAACTCTTTGCTTCGTGTATGCTGTTGCGTAGTGAGACCTAACTTCCGTTATCAAAATAAACTCGCCCACTATAAGGGGTGTTATGACTTGAATTTTGTATAAAATAAACAAACAAACAATGAATAAAAAAAACCCACAACATCACTGTTGTTGATTGAAACTTTTATTTAAATACTATTTCATCCATTCGCAAATATCCATAAACATTGACTGCAGCCAAAGTTAATCACTATGACAACTAACACCCTCGCACGTGAATAGACCCTTTCGTGATCTAATTCTCTTCTGATTAATAGCAGCTCGTGTTGTCATTCTGTCGAAATTACTTTCACTCGACCACTTGGTACAGTGGCTTTAAAAAAATAAAATTTGGATATCAAATTGTGCCAGCTCTGTTCTAATTTAAATTAAAAAGACAAACCCCAACCTTTCATGGATACACGTAAATCGATGACGTTTAAACATCACCCCACGCATAAGGTTTTTTACTGAGGTTGCCATAAAATCGCCTTTAAACTATTTGTTTTTGGTATGAAATTTTACGGAGGAGTTACGTAACATTTTGATAACACCTTGACATTAAGCGAAGGTCTCATGGCCGATGTGCGTTCTTACACATTTTACTTACTATAAAATGTGCCATGTAAGTACACTTTGTGACTAGATAAGTATTCATTATACAAATAGGAATTGTGCCATACAAATATCGTTTAGTTTTTCGATAGAAGAGCATAACATCCTTAAAACACTTAAACCGTAAACTTGTGACGAGAATAAATTCGCGAGCAGCCCTGAAACATTTAAACTTTATTGAATTTGTTGCATAACTTAAGTCTAATTTGGAATTTGGTAAACTAATAGTAATTTTTAAAAAAAACTTTTGTCACAGACTATTTTAACAATTGAAAAGTTGATTGAAGTGACATTCAAAGTAAAAGAAAAACAACCCCCCAAAAAACCATAACGATAGTATGACACGGGAGCTGATAATGAATGTAAACAGAGGGAGTTCAATCTAAAATCGATCACTTTGATTGGCATTGATTGACCGATCAGAATCGAATATTTATCAATGTTATAGTAGAATGCTTAATTATGTAGAAAGTATTCTTGAGAGGCATTTAGAAGTTGGTGTTGCAATATATGACAAGACTATTATGGATGTCAACTTCTTTTATTGTT
>JAULCD010575916.1:0-13835 GCA_032361085.1 Calliostoma canaliculatum
CGAATCAAACCATTGACAGCTGCTGCTGGAGATTTGTGTAAATACATTCTCGAAAGATCACGGCAAATGTGCACGTCCTGCCAGATCGCCTGATTATAAACAGGGTTTTCCGCTGCACTTCTGAACTATTATTGAGTTAGTTATGTATTACAGCGAAAAAAAACAAATAAATTCCATGACATGATAACGCTCATGATCAATAAAAAAAAATTAATATAATTATTAAGTTATCGTATTCAAGCAAGGCAGTGTACGAGAATAGATCTTCAACGTGTGGTCTGAAACTCTTCAATATCATCTTTCACTGGTTCACGTCGTCTTATCGCTGTCCGCTTAGCAGACTGCAAATGAGATGGCGTGTTGTTGATACTTGGTATTTGATATAGAGTAATAATTTCGAAAGTTGATTGTGTTGTTATTTAATGGTGGTGTCAATAGATTATATCTGCATCTGGATTGGTTTGTGTTATCCGAGCATCTACTGTTCGTTTCATAATAACCACGTTGGATCATGACATTGCTTATAATATGAGATCATCTTTAATGCCATTTAGACAGTGACAAATACAACTTTATGCTATATTTAGGATTACACTATCTGAACAGGTGAATATACTATCATTGTGCGTGGTTGAGTCCCGTACGGGACTCAAACACGTAAAGTGATAGAATATTCAATTTTGCAGATTGTGTAATCATAAATCTAACATATAGTCATCTTTTTATCTAAAACTAGGATTAAAATTGGCGAAGTGTTCCTTATCTTATTTTACTAGAATAATCAAAAATGTATTCATAAGCAGGGTAACAATCAGACTAGCAGTAAGTGGCGCACAGTTTGTAGTTATGGGTACAAGGACATCATGTCTGAAGTTTGGTGTCTAGAAACTGACCAAGGGAAGTTTTCGATGTAACAAATGACTACATGCAACAATGAAAGGAAATTTATACTTTGAGCTCTTCTCTTTGAAACAGGTGCTCTTTTTATGTACTGATAAGAATGTTAATTTTCTCAGTTAATAATGAGAAATGTCACGTAATAAGTGTGACATTAAACGTTTTTAAAGTGGATACATGTCAAAAGGTTCCTGTGCTCAATTAAATCTTTGAAGTTAAAGGTTCACATGTTATGATCCCCAATTATCGACACTGAGAGTTCGTGCTTGAGACTTAGACAGGGATAGTAGATCGCTGTAAGGCTGGGCCACTGTCAATAGTGCACTTTAGTTAGAAGTTCCTGCTTGTTTACCTTGCAACACGTCTGTAAATTGGTCTACTTCTCTCGTAGCCTGATTCTTTTCAAAGGCGAGGAGTAGTCGTTAGCGCTTGCTTAACCCTTGCAGTTTAGTAAAACTGTTTTTAATTAATGCTGTTGAAAACCTATCTTGTGATAATTTGTTTAAAAGAGCTCCTTTAAACAAATTATCACAGGATAGGTTTTCAACAGCCATATAGGCTGGATTTTGGACATAAAAATTAACAAATATCGAGCATGGCACTTTAGGGTTAAATCCAATTCCACTTCAACATGCTGTGTTTTTGTAATGTGAGTACTCTCTCCCGAGAGACAATGGTTCCTGACTAAAGACTAATTGGTGTTTGTCTCTGCGGGTTTTGTCTTTCTTCCCACGTCTCAATTTTACTTTGAAAGATTTGGGAGGCTTCCGTGTCAATGTTTAGTCTTAACAGCAAACTGGTTCAAGTCGCAGGTTTTACTCAGCTGATTGGCTCTGTTTCCAACATGACAAAACTGTCGTGAACCTTGCACTTTCCCCAAAAACAAACCTTGTTTTTCTTTGGAAAGTGCAAATCTTCCAACGGTTCTGATTGTTGTCCTTTGGAAAGTAAACGTTTACAAAGCTATGCCCTTTCCCCTCAATAAACAGCTTGGCTTTCTTGGAAAACTGCAAAAGTTACAACAATGTTGCTTGTTTTCCTTGGAAAGTGCAACATTAACAACTATATTGGCAAATAAAAAGCAATGTTTTTATTTGGAAAGTTAAAAATGTAGCAGAGTTTTGGCACTTCGACACTGCCCCATTAACTTTGCAATGTGTGAAGATAATTTTGCACTTTCTAAAAAAGTAAGGCTTACTTCCAAAACGAGCAACAACATGTACAGTTTTATCGTTTTGTCAATGAGCCCGATGTGTGATGTTGATTTTGAAATGTTGAAAGCAATGCTCTCATAACTTCATTCTGCTAACATCTGACAAAATAGTGAGATATTAGATGTTCGACTTCACAGCTGAATCATTGTGCCAAAGATAAAATACGTTTAACATTTGTTGGTTTTAAACTTTGTATCTTATAGTACTATAGTGTAATGTTTTCTTTGGTAAAGCAAAAAATTAAGCTGGATCTAAAGGTGTCAGTGTTGTTTCAACTCCGTCCACCAATTTTAGATTTGTTAACTAAAACTATACTCTGATTGAACGGGAGAGTCCGACATGTGAGACGATTTAATGGTGAACGATGCAAGGCTAAGCTGTTTGTAACCGTGTACACCACTCTAGTACACCACTCTAGTACACCACTCTATCATGCCATTTAGGTACCATAGTCCCGTTTCACAAAGCGATCTTAAACTAAGCTGATCGTAAGTGATTTGTGAAACAATATTTTGTGGAGTTGTTTCTTATCATAGGCTTACAACTGTCGTTGTGCAAATATTGACATGGAACCCTAGCCGAAATTCGGCACCGGTTCCAAAGCGATCTTTTTGCTACGACAATCGTAAGCCAATTTTATATTTTAGCACTTGCGATTAACTTAGCCTAAAAACGCTTTAAGGAACGGCGCCCATTGTTGTCATTATTCAATAATCGGCAGTCACTTGAGATAATATGACAACAGAATGTGACCAAAACGCCAAGTTTGGTTTACCATCAAACCAATGTTCAAATCTTACATCTATAAATTTAGCATCACACAACTTTTAAGATAATTTTTCTACAGTTTTTAGCCGACGCTGGTTAAAAAATTACAATAATAATTTTAGCATCTGTTTTTGTTTGGAAAGTTTACAGTGTGTTCCAAAACATGACTTTGTACATGGGACCTTTTTATAGCGTAGATTTTGATGGTATTTGGCGATACGGATTAATCCAAAACCTTTTATTGGATCAAGTAGTGCAATTTGTGGAATCGGTTAATGTGTCTGCAATGTATTAGTGGGTGACATATCTCTTAATCTAGTATTAATGTTACAGTAGGTGGTCTCAAGTGGCGCAACTTCATACAGGGGGAAAAATATGATACAGAAACGTGATAGAGATTAATTGCCAAACTGACTTATCATGAGAGATCTGATATTTCGAATACATGAAGTTGCAATTACATGATACTTCATTGCACGTTTTGTTTATTAGTCTCTGTCAATAAAGTCTCACGAGTTATTATTTCTGTTACTGTGTAGTTTTCTTTTACAAACAAACGTAGAAATGAGATGAAGAAATGAATATACGATATGTATATTTAAACGATGGATTAGGTTACAAATGTCAAAATCGATGTAAAACGTGCACTTTCAAAATAAAGTTATTCTTTGGAAAGTTCACAGTGTACACAGATTTTGACATTTGTAAACAAACATATTTGCTAAGTGGTACTTTTAACATAACAATAATAGATTTGGTACGAAGATAATTATGCCAATGCCACAACAATATTGCACGCTGACTTGGATGAACTGGCATCAGTTTCTCAAAGCGACATTAGTATTAAAATGACGATAATATGTTTTTGAAGCAATTTTCTGTGGAGTTGTTTCTTATAATAGACTTACGACTGTCGTAGCGCAGAAATAGATTTAGAACCGGTGCCGAAAGCGATTTCTGGGCTATGCCAATGTTATATTTTAGTACTTACGATCAATTTAGCCTAATATCGCTTTGAGGAACAGGGCTCTGACACTGATTATAGAGCGGGCTGTAAAGAGTACAACACGAACTACCATTATTTAGTAAAACTAAAACTATGTAACTTTAGCTTATACACAGTGCTTTTGTTGGTAGCATATATTTTCAAATGACTACATATTCTAGTTGTTAAGGATTGGTCTGCCATGATAGAAATTATATATGTCTTAATTATTGTTCACGTAAATGGGCTCAGTATTATTTTAATTATTTTTGCAGCTGTCAGATTTATGGCTGGAATTAGTATGTAATTATCATAAAATCGGTATATTTTCCGAAAATGTCTGGAACAATGTAATCTTATATTCAACCAAGAGGTACACACATCATCTGGAATTATCTGTAAAAGGGAAATAATGAAACATATACATGTAAATAAAAATAAAATTAACGACACAATGATACAGGCTGTGGTGTCTCCATTATATTTAATACATACCCTTAATACATTCGACTGACTGCATCGATTTAAATTATATTACACTAAAATAGCCACGACTAGTAAAACAATTGAAAACAATTACAGATCTTTGTGTTTAAGATCGACAGTTACATTTAATGCTTAGTATTTCCAAATATTAATCAAGTTTTATTATTAAACTTCTTTGTATTAAAATCACTCGCTTTCGATTCTGTGCAAAACGGTTGATTGGTTGCAGAAAGGATGACGTAACTTTCTTATCGAATTATCGCAGCAAATGTGTCTTGGGTATGCCAAAGATACAGAAAAGTCTTGAGTATAGATTATATGATATCACAAGTGATTTATATTTTTATTTTAGATTTTGTTTAACGATTTTGCTAAATTAAAAAAAAAAGAAATGTCGTGACATCATCAGATTATTGGTTATTCAGGTGCTGCTAGAAATTGAATAGAATTATTAAAATATTATTAAAATATTGTTTTAGCATGGCGGTGTTAAGTGGTATGGATGTTTGCATTGTGTACCTTTGCTCAGCAACGATTGTTTTTTTAATAGCTTGGATCTGGTACATCTGCACTGGCTGTCAGTCGTACCTTAACACCGATAAAACCATTTCTCATTGTCAAGCTGCGCAAATTGTTTTTTTTATCGGTGTTAATGGAATTTATCGAATATAGTCTTACAGTTGCACACAGGATGTTTTTGTTTTGTGAAATTTTCACAGTGTCTGTTAGACATTGTTACTGCATTCAGTCACAACACATATAGACCATACTTCATTATTATAGAGAGTGCTCCCGGAATGACCTTACACACACATTGAGACAAATAGCGTGCTTAACAAATACCAAATTGGTGAGAAAAAATCTTCGTATGTCATCACTGAATTTAGTGATTCATGGATGTAGCTTTTACATATATAATGCCACAATGTCCAATACAATACGTCCTGACAGAGAGTGACTTTTGATTATTCTGTGGCGTTGATGTTTCTATTTTACATCCATGATTCCACAAGGTCTATTAGAATCTGTCCTGATAGACAATAAATTTAGATCTTTCTCTGGCATGTATGTTTAATATTTCTTTGGAAAGTGCACAGTTTACATTGGTTCAGGGGCCCGTTTCACAAAAGCGTCGTAAAATTATGACGTCATAAACTAAGTCACTGGACCTACGTATTGGCTTATACAAATGCCAAAAATCGTTGTCAACTGTGCATTTTACAAAGAAAAACAAGAAAATGTACAGTTGACAACGGTTTTTTGGCATTTGTGGACCAAAACCACTTACCCGATGACATAGTTTATGAGGTCGTAAAGTTATGATGTCTATGTGAAACGATACACTGAAAATAATACCCTGAACCTTTTGATCCAGTGCTATGGTTTATGAAGTCATAACTTTACAAAGGATTTATGAGGCGACATCCAGGCTACCACAGATAGCCAAAGTGCACAACTTGATAATTGGAACTGATTTTGTCGGTGTTAATGTCATTCACTGAATAGTCTTGTTGTGTCCCACGAGATAGTCTGGTTTTCTGAAAAGTTTACACGACAATTGCCACTTTCATCAGTGTGTACAGGAAACTATTACTGCATTAGGGGCTACGTCGATAATTCCTCTGAAATCAAAGCAGGTTGCCGACTTACCAAAGCATTATGAGCTGGCAGTCCGTCATTTTCCAAGGCACTGACAGATAAGCGAGATTCTCGTCCGAAAGTCACATGAGTCACATAAGTTGTAATCCAACATAGAGTAGCGTTGTGTTGCACGACACGACAACAAAGATTGGGTCGTTTGTGTATAAATGAGTAATTCTGTCACATAAATTGTACACATAATTGAAAATAAAAAGCATAGAGTAAAGATATCCCTTTTTTATACATAAAAACGCATAAAACACCAACAGGTCACACAATGTTTCTATCAGCAGTCGGTCTGGTTTTGCAAAGGCTAACCTCTAAGCTATAAGAGCAACGGGACAAGCCTTAAAGTTACAGTTCTACAGCAAGTTCAGTACTCGGTAGCCCAGTAGTTTTTGACCCCCGTTCATCAAAGCAATCTTAGTGTTAAGATGATCGTAAGTGATTTTTGAAACAATGTCCTGTAAGGTTGTTTTTTTAATCATAGACTTACGACTGTCTTAGAGCAGAAATCGATTTAGAACCGGTGTCTGTTACAGTTTCTGCAGCAAGTTCGGTACTTGGTAGCCCAGTGGTTTTGGACCCCCGCTCCTCAAAGCAATCTTAGTATTAATATGACGGTAAGTGATTTTTGACATAATGTCTTGTAAGGTTGTTTTTTTATCATAGACTTACGACTGTCGTAGCGCAGGCACCGGTTCCAAATCGATTCCTGCGCTACGACAGTCATAACCGATATCTTACGATCAACATAGCCTAAGATCTCTTCGAAGAACGGGGCCTTCATTGAGAGTGTGTTGTCAATACATCAGCCGGAAGCCGGAAGCCGCCATTGCCAATTTGTCGATGGTAATGTTACGGTGATTGATAGTAAGCGATTATTGTGTTTGTAACGGTGATGGTTAATATGGTGATAAGAATGACATTAACGACAATGATAATCACAAATGCTGTGACGACAATAATGACATTTACAATTTTCTTGAAATATCCTAAAACCAAAGCACCATGTTGTGTGTAATATTATTACTTCAAGGTAACAATGTCACACACCCAAATAACCTGTAGTACAAACATGTTAAATGCATTGACCAAGAAGTCAACATAATGTAATGAGATAGACGTCACTTTGTTTTGAACTGTCAACTTCAGCGTCAAATCTGATCTTAAACCCAATGAGAAACCATAGATGCACTCTTGGAGGATTGTGGGACATTAACAGTGGTAATGTGTTTTGGTGTTAAACCTAAAATTGTTTGAAACTTATCCCGTGCTATTGTGTTAAAAGTCTAACCTAAAACTGTTAAAAACCTATCAAGTAATAGCTTTTTCTTACAAAGAGCTATAAAAGAGGAGCTCCTACCACCTTAACAATTTGTAACAGTACATGAGGATCGCAGCTTTAAGTCGAACAACATTTAATTTAGCACGAGCGAGTGAAAGTATTGACTTTTCTTAACTGAAAAAAAATCTATATTGGCATGGGATGTTTAAGCTTTTGCTCCAGCAAAAAAGTCAGTTCACTAGCTAAATTAATCTTGTGTTGAAGCGTGGGTTTACATTGAAAACTGTATTTAATTCAGCTTAATAATAAAAAAAATTACATCCCACATGTCGCGATTTGTGATCTCGTTTTGGAATTGCAGCTTTAACGTAACTAGAAAATGCCAACCTGTCAAGTTTCCAAAGTTAAATTGATAAAATATTTGCACAAAATATTATCCCCTAAATGTGATGAGTTGGTATCAAAAAGTCCTACAAAGGAAACAAAAGTTCAAACGTACTAGATGCCATGTCCTACGTGGATACACTGAACAAAAATACAGAAATTATTCAACGGATTTCTTTTGATTTGATGAGATTTCCGTAGGATATCTCATAAAACCAATGGAAGTCCGCTAAATAATTTATTTACATGTTTCATAGTGGTATACGTTACGTCCTACTTAGAGTACGTTTTCTCCTACGATTTAAAGTATATCAGAAGACACGAGGTGAGATTTTATTTATCACTCAAAATCAGACTATGACATACATATATAAACAATTTGTGTGTTACATTTTTTTGTGCTGCAATAAGCCGTCAGATGTGACAATTTTTCAGAAGATATCGCTGGCGATATCTCCTGTAGGAGCCAGGAAGACACGTTGATTATGTTAACTCAGAAGGAGTGACATAGCAATGGCCAGGGACATCTTGCACAAATAATTTTGTCTCTGAAGTAACTTTTCTGGCATTTAAATAAATTCCAGGTCATGAGCAAATTGTTTAAAGCCAACATCAATAAACGTAGCAATATCTCTGTGGGAGTTGTGAATTAATGCTGAACAAAAGAGTGGGAGGTATTCAAATCATATTCTTTCATGTTCCAGGTTTAATGGCATGTTTATATAACGACGTTAGCATAACTATTTACAGGATAAGCTACAAAAGTAAAGGTGATCATATTTTAAGTCCTACAAAAAGAGTTCAGATACTACAATATAACTGTTTGTGGTCAGTTTTAAGAGAGTCCTAAATTTCGTAAAAAAACGTCTCAAATATTTCATAAATAACATTTTGTAACCTACAAATGATTAAATTTGTTAAAACAGTTTTGTCTTGGTTTGTAATACGTAAAACACACTTTAAAGCGATACTGTCTTCGTAAATAAAACCACATATCATCCAAACAGTATTAACATCAGAAAACCTTCCATGTGCATTTTAAAAACCTGTGTAAGAAATATACAAGAAAACAAATACTATTTTTAGCCACTTCTAAGAAATTCTGAAAAAGATTAGAAACGTAATTTAAGACATGGCCCCCGTTTCCCAAAGCAATCTTTAGTTTAGGATGATCGTAAGTGATTTTTTAAACAGTGTCCTCTGGAGCTGTTTCTTATCATAAGCTTACGACTGTAGTAGAGCAAAAGTTGATTTGGAACCTGCGCATTTGAAGTCGAACGCCAATGTTATATTAAAGTCTAGCAGCTGCCAAGGCTGGTTTTATTGGTATGAAATATGTATGTATGACTCACTGACAATCAATGGTGACATCACATGTTTATTGTCACTGATACAGATACGTAAGAAATAATTTGCAGTTATCAAACAGTGTACTTGACACCTCAAACACGCGTTAAAATTGTGAAAGTTTTGTTTGTGTCAGTACACAAATCATTACACAGATATACGCAATGTTTTACTGAAAGCTGCAAAGGACAATTTACCTCATTACTAAATGTCAACAGGGAAGACTGAGGATAACAGAGAATCGGTTAACAGTACTCCCACATCGTGCAAAATAAAAATAAAAATATATTGTACAGTTGAGTAAACAATTGACCATGATGATTACAGCCTACATTGATAACACCTCACATAATATTAGACTTTTAATAGAAGATATGTGCATGACGGGTGCTACTAGTAGGGCAGCGCATGCCCACTTTACGCGAACACCAGATGCCATCACTGAATTTCAGTGGTTCATGCACACAGCTTCTATATTTATATTGCCAAAATGTCCAATGGAATCTGTCTTGACAGAAAACGATTTTGATTATTCTCTGGAGTTGATATTTTTATTTACAATGTCGTAAATTTACGATGGTCATTGACTGAATTTTATGGGTTACGACGTCGTAAATTTACGATGGCTTTGTGGAACAGCACCCAGGTAGGTGAGTTACGATTGTGAACGGCAATGACCTTGAAAACAGAGAATGTCCATCTTAGTCACCGATTTCTAAATGGCCACTTTCAGCTACTGATGGCTGCCTGAAAAATAACCACGGTTAAAAAGGAGGCTCTTTTATTAATGATAGATGGTGACTGAAGTGCATAACAGAATGCCCGTATTCGTGGTTCACAAGGACCCATTTACTTGCTGTAATTCCAGGGCTTCCGTAAACAAATGTCTTGATTATAAGACGTCAAATCATGAGTACCAATAATGACAGTTCAAAGCGGATGGTATGCAAGTACCGGATGAGTTAAGGTAATTTGCCATCTTACATCCGTATTATTTATTACAAGTATGTCGCCTTAATAGACTCACGAATAGCAACATTTGACAGGAAATAGTGGCTGAGACTAAATATGCCCTGAGGATGTCGTGAACACATGGAGTGCCTAAATGGTTTGAGTAGAATTAATACTTTGCTATTGAAAACCTGTAGGAACTCTTTTAAACACATTATCAAAGGGCAGATTTTTAACAGCCTAATTATTTGAGAATTTAAAAATTAAAACGGACATATGTTGAGCCTGACACTCTGAAGGCTAACTGTTGATAGTGTGTACAGTCATCTGGGCGTGAACTGATCTAGCCAAACAGTTATAAGTCCTTGTAAAATCAATACGGCATTCTAAGAGTTAACTAAATTTTCAACCAACGTTGTTTGAAAACCTCCCATGGTTATCGTGAAACGGATATTTACGTTAAATTCGAGAAAACATTTGATGTTGTATTTAAAATTTCATAAATAAATTAATAAATAATACAAATAGTTCTGTTTGCCTATTTCAGTGCATGAACTAAACAACACCATTTGCTTTTCACAAATGAACTTATTACAAATGTTCTCAAACTGTGCTTTACAAACTTACAAACTGCACTTTTGTTTCATGAATTCAAATATATTTAAAATATATTTAAAATAAGTCAAGTGTATTTAGAATAGGTTTGAATTCTTCTTTTAGAAAAAATGGCCTATGACAGCACAATAAATGTTTACAAAATACTAAATTTATATAAGAGTGTGATTTTGAATGAAAAATAGAATCTAATCCTCAGATATCAGAAAACACTCGGTGAAAATCTCTATTTTAAACTATAAAATCTATCTATGCATCCCACAGCGTTATTTTAAAGTTGATACTGAATTTGGGTAAAATTCACAATGTGTTTAAATTCAATCGATCTAAACAGATAAACATTGATTTTACATAGAAACGGAAATAGAACACCTATAAATTCTTAAATTAACATTTCAGTTCCGTACTAACGATGTAAACGGAATGTGACTTTTAGAATGTTCACATTTACAACTTGGTTAAAACGATACCACTGGGAAAACATTAAAATTATATTCGAAAATCAAATTTGAAAAGTTTTTAAAGTTTTCTTGAAAGACTTTCGTGTCGTTGAGACAGGATCTCAACGACAGTAAACCAAGCCGTAGGCGTATGCTTCACAATCATGAACGTTGAGAAGAAAATGCAGTTATTATTGTATTGTAAAATTATGAAAAAAGGAAAAGGCACATGAGAATTTCCTAATGAGGTACAATGAGCGTTTTTTCTCACCAACCAATGACTTCATTAGATATGTCTCTGAAATGTCAATGGAAAATTTATTCTTCAGTCAACGAGGAATCCAGCATAGATAAAAATATTATTCTTGCAAATAGCTTAAAAGAGCTTATGTCAGTTTTAAGCTTTCTCACACAGATTTATTTTGTCACAACTGACTGAAGGAGAGACATATGAAAACTGTATAAGCTTATTACGCGTCAGTCAATGAAAGAGGTTTACTGATACAGCCCTTAACTCTTAGAGAGTCCTGAACTTATTTTCGAATGATAAAGCTGTGTCTACCCAGCGCTGTTGAGCTCTTTTAAACACATTATCACGGGATAGGTTTTCAACAGCCTGTGTAAATAGGAAGTTGGACATTTCAATGGACACATGTTAAGCTTGGTACTTTACGGGTTAACTCAATAGGTTATCAAGTGAAGCCTGGCTTTGTAATATGTGTCTGTAATATTCTGGACCAATGGATTAGGATTACAAATGTGAATTTACTGTATAATGTGGTGTACTTTCCAGAGAAATGTGGATTACAAATGTTAAAAATTGTCGTAA
The DNA here is from genome assembly GCA_032361085.1 of Calliostoma canaliculatum. NCBI lineage: Eukaryota > Metazoa > Mollusca > Gastropoda > Trochida > Calliostomatidae > Calliostoma > Calliostoma canaliculatum. The sequence goes on from JAULCD010575916.1 coordinate 11,846, forward strand.
ACTGTGCACTTCTACAGAAATACTCAAAATGATTTAGGTTGCAAATTTAAAAATTTTATCGTGAACTGCGCCTTTCCAAAGAATGAATTCAATGAATTTGGTTTACAAATAACACAATTGCTGTAAACAGTGCATCTTCCAAAGTAAAACATCTTTGGATTTCAATTACAAATGCCAAAGTTTTCAAAAACTGTGCACTTTCAAAGAAAATGTTTTTTTGTTTTTATTTAAATGGCATAGTTTACAACAATTTGTACACCAAACACGTTAATCAAGTGCTAGAAAGTGTACCGTGTATACATTTATACACTGGTGGAAATATCATGCAGTTTCAAACAATTAAATACAAGAGGAAAGAAGAATTTAATTAAAATATTTTTAGTAAACGTATAAAAGTGGGAAAGTGCCCTCGTGTACACTCACTGAGATTGAAGGTCAATGATCAGCACATTTGGACAACATGAGTTTGTTTGTACCAAGCAGAAGAAGCAGCCCTGCTACAGAAGATCAAGAGAATAACCACATCACCATCGAGTCAGTGGGGCAATATTTTCTTAATCTACTTTAATGCTGTTTTACAAAGTCGTTATCTCTTTGTTAAAAGCTCAAAAACACGCACCGGGCAAAAAACCCCGCAGTTTCCTTCTGAAGTTTACGCTAATCTACGCTGCAGTAAACGTATGGTTAAATAAACCAGGAAACTCTTTGAAATACCGGGTTTCAGCATAGTTTACGACGAGTGAACAAAACCTTTACAAACAGTGATGTCACTTAGCACACAGGTAAGCTTTTTTAATGCCAAATTGTTTTAAGTGAACACCTTCCAAGAACAATATACTTGTTTTGTTCGGTGTTTGTGTGGGAGGGGATGCACAATTCACAAGAACGTTGACATTTGTAAGCCGAATCCATCAGCTAAATGTGTATTAATACGAAACGCCAACGCATGAGTATTCGTCCTCTATCAGGATAGATTTAATTAGTCGTAATGGCAAAGTATGTTCAAATGTTGGTTAAATCACTGTTAATAGAAATATTTTTGAACTTTCAAAACTACAGTTGAGACGAAACGAAATTCTATTTTTTCCTTTGGAAGATTAATATCAGTGAGTGTGGTAAAGATGTTAGCGAAAGTAGACCAAACAGTCCTGAAGTGGAGAAAGATAATTCAATTATTCTTTCGTTTTTATGTCACAGTAAAAAAATACGGCAACTGTTTTAAGTTCTTAATGAGGTGTAGAGTTTTTAACAATTCACGACTCTTTTAGTTAATGAGGTGTAAAGACGACCTTCAGTAGACACATTGTTTTCAAGATATCCATGAGTCTAACCTATTAACAGTGGACAATTCAGTTTATATACAACAATCAACGCAAGAGAATGATCTCAATTCATAATCATACTAATGGAGATATGAATACTCAAGCTGACACGGAGTACACATACAGCGGTGTAATGCAGTGTGTCAGTTGATTATATTTCATGTGCAATATTAGATACATTTATATAACTCTGTCTACCATCGTGCACAGTAAACTCAAATAATTGTGTGATTTTAGTTATGTATTTAATTCCGCCTATAAAGTTTACGAGAACAAAATCAATTTAATGGATTAACTTATGACCTTATTTTCTCACATGTAATCCCATGTGTTTAACTGTTTTCAATATTTAATGCTTTCTGTCAAGGAAGGCTATTGGTAATTGCCTTCGTATTTTAAGAAAAATACAATGATTACATTATGCCACGGTTGATGATTTCCTTTATCTATCTGTCTATTCCATCAGTATTGGAACTTTAAAGCAAACACGACTCAGAAGACATCTTCGTGGCGCGTGGTCTAGATCATAGCACGATTGATCACAATCAGGCGAAGTTCAGCAACGTAGGGTCTGGATTGTTACCGGATGGCTGACCCGCTCGGCTTGCTGGATTCCTGAGAGTATCTAGGGTATTTGCCCTGCCCCACACTGAGACACAGGTTGAAAA
>JAULCD010576027.1:0-26816 GCA_032361085.1 Calliostoma canaliculatum
TTTTGTCCTTCATCATGATCATGCTGGTCAGAGACGTCATATTTTGTGGAGGCATGTACTGTAAAAATACCATGATAAAACCCTTAGATCTAGAAAATAAAATTTTTGGATTTCAAGAATGCTACTAAGTAAATGAGCAAATCTCATCATTATGGCTCAGGGGTGTGGAATAACTATGCCCTGACTCGTCCAACTGTGGAAATTTTAAACACGGACAAGTTCATTTTTATGTGCTGGTTACCTGCGGTCAAGTAGAGAATACTTCAACCCTTAAAGTTCCGAAAACAACACCTGTCAATTTTATTGTCCAAACTCCAACCTAAATACGCTGTTGAAAAGCTTTTCTGTAACAGTTTGTGCAAAAGAGCTCCTATAGGACAAGGTGGTTCAGCACTGTAAGGGTTAACTACATTGTATGTAACTTGGACAAGTAGAGTTTAGCTGCGGACAAGAAGATTTTGTCTGTTTACTTGTCCATGGACAAGTACAATGGTATATCCACACCCCTGATGATCATGTTGGTCAGAGATGTCATACTTTGTGGAGACATGTACTGTAAAAATTATCATGATAAAACCCTAAGGTCTAGAAAAACAAATTATTTGGATTTCAAGAATACTGACTAATTTAATGAGGAAATCTCATCGTCTTGGCTAGTGTTATAGTTGGTGAATATATCTTTATGATAAAACAATAATTCAAAATTGTAGGATATCAGTATTTTAGGGGTTATATTAAAATTTATACTTTTACACATTTTTTATTTTAAAGATTCAGTGAAACACTATTAGTCATAAAATGACAGCATGTCCTGCTCTACCAGTAGCACACATCATGTGCACAACTTTTTAAAACAAAAAAATACACAATTAAAAAAAACTATTAAAACTTGTACAATTTTTTAATGTCGGTGATTACCAACTAGTCTATAAAACTCAAGGAAATTTATAAGATTTCAAAAGACTGCTCACAAGGCTTAGAACAAGACAAATAAGTTTCTATTGGGCGAGGATTAGCCGCGCTTCTCAAGGGAATTACTGTTGACATAAACTCATCACAGATATTCCACAGATGCGTACAGAACTATAAATCTTTCAGCACTGTAACAATATAAGAATATCCTCATAAAGCTTAGGAGATATATTGAAGCCTTTAATGAAATAAATATACTGAAGAATAAAAGTAAGGGAACACATTAACCCTTACCATGCAAAATTTCCTCACACTTGTGTAATTGTCCAGCTGAAGGAGATAAAACCTAACCTTTACCAAGCAGAGTTGTTTTGGAATATGTATTTTGAGTGGAGATTTCTGAAATTTTTAACATTTTCGCCAATGCCAATTACTATCTCACTCAATATGGCGGGGCCAGTCTGGCTGAGGCTGTCTGACCGGTGTATATATTTGTATACGTGAGATGTATGGTAAGAGTTAATACACTTGTAAGTGTTCCATTATGGGTTGGTTTTTTTTATAGTTATTTAATTTTTTTATATATTTTATGCTAGCTTTGTATAGCACTGAAGGTAAAAATCTGGAAATTATTAAAAGAACATCTAAATAAAGCTGTGTTCCTTTATTTTGTTCCTTAGTATAAATAAATAACACTATCATTGATTGTGAATCTTTTTAACCCTTAAAGTGTTAAGAGTAGCATTGGCCTGTTTTGGTATCCATTTTGTAACCAAAATAAGCTGTAGAAGCCTATTCCGTGGAACTCTTTGAAACAAATCACCACAGGATAGATTTTCAACCGCAAAATATGATCACATTATAATTCCCACTGAAATTAATTCAGCACTTTCATAGTGAATTTACTCTGTGGTAAATACACAATAACATATTTTAACCCTTAGAGTGCTGAGTTGGGGTAATATTTTTTAAACTGTGACCAGCTTTTACTGTTGAAAATCTGCCCTGTGGAGATTGAAATAAAGAGCTCCTGGAGGAGCCAAAAACACTAGTAAGGTTTTAACAGCCTAATTTGGTTGGATTTTGGATGCAAAAAAGTGCAATCAATTGTGCTTAGCACTTTTGGAGTTAACTTCCAGTATATTGAGTGCAACATGTGCTTGTTCCAATATCACTTTAACCCTTAAGGTGCTGTGTTAACTTCAGCCAGTCTTAAAACTGTAACCACCTTGTGCTGTTGAACATCTCTTCTTTGATAATTTGTTTAAAAGAGCTCCAGTTTTCAACAGCACGAGATGGTCACAGTTTTAAGACTGGCTGAAGTACTCAGCAGGGTTAGTATTTGATGTCAGGACAAAAATGTTTCAGTTGAAATTTGAATACTAAAATTGGCAAATATTGTGTTCAACATTTTAAGGGTTAATCAAAATCTGCATTGAAAATGCACACCAGTGAATTCCCTAAATGTTTCAAAGTAATTTCATTATATTTCACACTGTTCGAGAAAGAATCTGGACTTTGTTACACCATTAATAACAAAAAGTATTCATTAATCATTATATTATTAAGTTATTAATTAACAAACTATCAATTAATCTCCCTTATTATCAAGATGGGAAATATCCATGACATAACTGTCGTAATAATTTCTAATTTTATTAACTAATTTTCAAAACCAGACAGGCCATTCCTATTTAATAGTTCACAAAATTAAAGCAGGATTTTATTATCTAATTTACTTCATATTTCATTAAATTTAATGTAATTATAAATTCATTATCAAACATCCTTATTTACACACATTGATAATTTTAGCACTAAATAACATGTTTATAGTTATTAATAATAAAATCATTGGACTTTAAAATTAGAAACAGTATGAATACGTTAACCCTTACAGTGCTGAATAGGGTTTAGTAGATTTTTAAACTGTTACCATCATGTGCTGTTAAAACTTGTACTGTGGTAATTTGTTTAAAAGAGCTCCTGTTGGAGCTCTTTTAATCAAATTAACACAGGAAAAGTTTTTAATAGGTTATTTTGGGAGAATTTTGACAATGAAGTTGAAACAAATTGGGCTTAGCACTGTTAGGGTTAAATGTTTACAAAGATTTTTTATGAATAGTTAAATACGAGTTTAATTTACTTCCAAAACATTATACACTAAAACCAACAACACATCATAAAAACAGTTTTTAGATGAATATGTAAACTTAGATTTAAGTGGTTAACTTCAATAAGTAAAACAATACAATATGTCATCGAAAAAATAAAAGACTGAAATTATTTACTTTAAGAACTAAAAAACATAACACAATTAAAGTTAAAATTTAAAATTCCTTTACTTCAAAACAAAACACAATTAAAGTTAAAATTTAAAATTCCTTTACTTCAAAACAAAAAATTGAAAGATTTTGATTAATACTATTTACCTCAAGAGCTAAAAAAATATTACAAAAAGTTAAAGAATTAAAAGAAATACTTCTCACATATTCAAAAAGTTGTCAATCCTCAAACGTCGTCTGTATTCCCACCACAAAGTTTCCTAGTATAGTGATCCAAGCATAGTACACTCCGCGACTACCAAAGCGTCCGATAGCACGGAGCACAGAAAACACTCCTCAGATCACAGAGTCACAGCATCAGACTCCCGTCCACAAGCGGAGAAATCCCAAAACAGGATTAAAACTGAAGCTGCGATACGCTGCCACGAAGCTTAGCGCCGTCGTAGTTCACAGCCTGGACATCTGTGTGGAGACTGTATCGGCACATTGACTAAACTGTAATTGTGGGGACTGTGATGTAGTCGCTAGAATATGCTCAATCAATATGGGCCTATCTGATAGCCTACCAATAGGCTGGTGGCGCTGGCGGGTTGTGTCGGAGTCACGGCGGTACTTGTCACATTAGTCTTCGTAACCCTTACAGTGCTGAATACAGTTAAGTAGGTTTTTAAACTGTGACTACCTTGTGCTGTTATAAACCTTTACTGTGGTAATTTGTTTAAAAGAGCTCCTGAAGGAGCTCTTTTAAACAAAGTACCACAGGATAGCCTTTTGACAACTTATTTTGGGACAGAATTTTTACAATGAATAGAAAAAAGTTTGAATAAACACTTTAAGGGTTAAAGTGCTAAAAATTGTTCAATTTGTTTTTTTTCATCCTAAACAGGTTGTTGAAAGCCTAATCGTGGTAATTTGTTTAAAACGGCTCCCAAATGAAGCTCTTTTAAACAAATAACCAAGGATAGATTTTCTACAACACATGGCGGTCCGATTTAAGATGCCATTTTAATCAAATTACCACAGGATTGGTTTTCAACAGAACAAGATTGTCCCAGTTTTAAGTTCAACTGAAATCAAGCAGCGCTCTGAGGGTTGTACATTTCCATTCTTTCCACATCATTAACTCATCTTTGAAAAAACTAAAGAACAGAGAACCCAACAATCACCAGTCTAAGAAGATAAAAGCAAACACTCAGAGAAACAAATGTCTACATGCATGACATCCAGACAAGTAACACGTAATTTGTGTGTATATATATAATATATATTATATGTAAATAAAAAATAAATATCTTTAGCACTTTAAGAGGCACAAGAATATATTATACAATTTAATTCTGAGCAGTTTTTTGTGGTAACAAGCTGTAAATAATCACAGATCTAGAGTTGAAATCTTTCTTGGAAATCATCCAACGAAAGTATGGGAAGCTGTGAATTATTCAACTAACATACTCTTCCTTTTGAGCTGTACAGTTAAATTAATAAAATTTTCATTTAAATCAATAATATTTCCAGTTAAAGTCATAATACGTTCACCTTTGAAAACCAGTCAGAAATCTGGTGGTCAAAAACATAAATAAGGTCTCCAGTTAAATTTATATACAAATTTATTTATTTTTAAAGTTATTATTAAATTTTATCTTTGTATTATTTTTTTCCACTGCAACTCCATTTTGGAAAATTATGAATAGTTGAACATTAGACAACTTCCAAACAAATGTAATATGCATATATGGAATCTGTGATACAGAATGATGTCAGTTTACCCAGGTTAGGCCAAAAATAAAAAGTGTTGTGGTACCGATTACCCGACCTTGCCTACAATACAGGTGCCGACCCTAACTTTTTTATTATCATAATGGAAAAAGACCCACCCAAACATTGTATCATCAACTGCATCTAAAAACCTGAGCACAACATTTACTTATTTTTTTCAAATTACAACTAATGCAGGCTGTTGAAAACCTATCCTGTGGTAATTTGTTTAAAAGAGCTCCTTTTAAACAAATTATCACAGGATAGGTTTTCAACAGCACAAGATGGTCACAGTTTTAAGATTGGCTGAACTCCACTCAGCACTTTAAGGGTTAAAGTTTGATATCGGGGAAAAAATATTTTGATAAGAATAATGAAATTCCCGACCGACTTACCCTAAATTTGAAAGACATGTAATCGGAACCACAACATTTATTTTTTGTTTGGCCTTAGTTATGATCGTATCTATCCTACTGTAGTAATATTTACTCTTCTACTGGAAGACGGACTTCCAAACATTCTGACAGACCTTGATGCAGATTAAGATTAATGCAAACCATGAAAAATAAACAGCTTCAAGCACCAATGAGTAAGTTAATTATTTGTAAAAAGAGCAACTCCATTTTGGAGAAAGGGGAGATAACTGGGTTTACTTGATCTGACATGATCAAAACCCAAGTCCCTGGGAACATTAGGATAAAAGTTTCAGTTTACAAATGACAAAATCATTGTAAACTGTGTACTTCTCAAAGATAAACTTGTTTTTCTTTGAGAAGTACACAGTTTAAAACGATTTTGGTATTTGTAAACCGAGCCAGTTGACCCAGGTAAAGGGAGGTAATTGTTGCGAGGACTCGGCAATAAGGAGTCTGACGCTCGCATGGAAGAATTGTTGGCTGTCATAGGGAGGGAGGCAACACCTTATTATGACTGGTGACTGTGTCAGGATTGTTTTCTCTGTTCTAAACCTGCGGCAACATACGAAAACAAACACAGGACTGCATAGCACATTTGGTCAGCCTGAAACAAAAAGAAAGGTTTGTGTTAGACATTATCACAGGGATTTGTGATCGGAAAAGTCAAATAAATCGAAAACAATACACATGTAAAGAATATAAATTTATAGAGAGTGTAGCTATGAACAGAAAAAAATATGTGAAAGAAGAATAAGAGTGGTAATGTAAGTCATTTACTTCATGTAAGTCTGTTCACTTTGCTTTTCATTACTTACACTATTAGTTAAGAAATGACAAAATGCAACACTGTTACCATTTATCAAATTACCAGTAAGCAACTGTTTAGTTTAATAATAATTTATAAATTGGCAGGGATTAGGATGAGCTGGTTAGTAACTGATAAAAAATGGTAATCCCAAGCGTAAGTTTACGAGTATATTGCAAATTGACCACAGCAAGGCATGTGTTCATGAAGATAATACATCTAATATACAAGCAGTACTTAGAGTATCACTCTGCACTATCTATCTGCATATTCCATTCCTATCACTGTGAACCTAATCCTATTGTAATGAAACTTTCAACTAACTAAGTAGCATTCATCTACTTTGAGCGGCATTCTGGAAGTTGGTGTGATGAACAAGCGAGCTATTCTGTGGATAACAACTTCTTTATTCAATGTGTGCAACCTTTCAGTGCAGATACTAGTTTACAAGCAAGTAATGACATCACTTGTTTGATAACAGTGTTAGTATATCTGTACTGAAAAGTCACGTACATTGCAATAACAAAAGTTATTATCCATAGAATATCTTGCATGTTTAACTGCATTCATATCTGGCTAGTCTAGAGTCTAGCTAATTGTAAACTTTACAAACAGTGTAGTGAACTATTTAACAATCTATTTTTCATTCTATTAATTGTCTGCTCTTCTGAAAACTAGCTCATGCTCGGGTCCTGTTTCACAAAGCTCTGGTAAGCAGTGTTTCCGTCGGCCTTTTCAAAAGCCGGTCACGGGAACCGCCTAAAGGTCTAAAGAAATACCGGTCCTACTCATTTTCTGCCGGTCATCATACTAGTTACAACCTATTTTGCAGACTAAACCTTCATTCTGCTGGAACACTGTTGATATCAAAGAAACATGGTTTGGTTCATTGCATTACGTTTTACTCCCCGTGAGGGAAGTGAAATGTACTGCATGGACCAAGCTATGTTTTTTAGCTAATAAACTAAATATTTATACTGCTGGGTTGTCAAAGTTTAAACACCATGTTAGAATAATATAATTCACGACTCGACTTGATTTTTGCCAATGCTATTTCTACCGGACAAAGAGAGCAATACACTTAAAATTTACTGGTCCTGGTAGTATTTTAACGGTCAAAAGCCGGTATTATATACCGGAGAACGGAAACAGTGGGTAAGGCTAAGATGCCCTAACTTTCATCTCCTCTCAGCTTTAGGAGAGCTTTGTTGAATGGAACCCAGGTAATACAATGACTTCTAACATACAAGCACATAACAGAAATGTAAAGTGACACGTAATTGAACACATTAATACGATGTTCACAGAAAAACAGTTTCACTGGAAGCACAGAAAAGGCTAGACCTAGACTTGTCTTGGAGTTCAGATTTATTTCAGGGGCCCGTTCCTCAAAGCTGTCGTAAATTTATGATGTAAAACATGTTACTAGGCCAATGATCTAGGTTTACAAATGCCATAAATCATTGTAAAATTTCAATTTCCAAAGAAATGTGGTCAGTTTACAATGATGTTTGGCATTTGTAAAACTAAACGACTTAGAAAAGTGGTTTATGACATCGTAAATTTATGACCTCTTTGTGAAATGACATCCAACTTTGCATGTCATATGCATGAGTGAGAAATTAACACGTTTTTCAAATATAATCTGACTCAAGAAATGTTGTCTTTTACAGAACTTTTTTGCAATCAATATTTTTTAAGTACAGATGTTTTTCAGTTTAACTAAACTCAGCCCTCGGATTTTATATTATTAGTATTTTTTTAATTCAATTTCACAATTATATAATTTTGTTTTGTTCTGTTCCTGACTGAATCAAGCTTATCTTAAGTGAACTAGAGTAGGATTGTGCAGTGAAGTGGAATAGGTGTTATGTTGTATTTAGTAGGGTTAGTCAGAAATTAGAAATTCACAATGAAAGCGTTTAATCAGATCTGAGAAACAGTAACTTTACAATGGAAGACACCGACAGGATTTTATTACTATTTTCTTGCACTCTTAACTCAATAATGCAAACAATTTAATTATACTGATGATTAAAGATTTAAAATTTTACAAAAGGGAATAATTATTGCAGCTCATTGAAACCACGTATCTAAGAATAGCTCTCATTAATCATACCCTAAACTTTTAATAAAGTGTTAAATACAACAAATTTCAGTGTCCATTCTAGCCTTAATTACCTTAAACACCTATTCTGTGATAATTTGTTTTAAAGATCTCTGGGCCCCGTTTTTCAAAGCGATCTTAGGCTAAGTTGATCATAAGTGCTAAAATACAATAATCAGCACTGTTTCCAAATCGATTTCTGCGCTCCAACAGTCATAAGCCTGTTATAAGAAACAACATCACAGGAGAATCTTTTAAAAATCACTTTCGATCAACTTAGCTCAAGATCGCGTTGAGGAGCGAAGCTCAGGTTTTTAACAGTGGACACAGATTTACTTGTTTAAGAACTGAGTAATGTATTAGACTCTGCAAGTAACAGTATATCATGGTAAGTCACATACAAAATTATTGTAAGCAGTTCAGTCGTATCTAAATTTATCTCCATTTGACCACAAATTTAACTAAACTACTAAAACAAAGAATTCAAGCAAAACTAATGCAAATGATGAGTGTTAATGCTGAAATCTAAAACATGGAGTGATTGTCAACTAGAATAATCATAACGATAACAAGAACTAGGGAAAAAACAGTGTGAACTGATTAAGCAAGGCGGCAGGGAAAAAGGGGGGTTTCACGCCCCAGGCACAACTAAGGGTTAATTAACGGCAAGTAAAAGCTACAGTAGCGATTAGCAAACAGGAGTGCATACTGTTTCCATTTTCATCAGGTAAAGCTAATGCCCTGGCTCGTAACCTGGCCCAATGCACAGATATTATCCTATGCATCATGAGAGCTGCCTCGTTGGCCTAATAAAAACAAGAAATTCATGCACATTAACCAATTACATAGTTATCATTCAACAAAATAGTTTAGAACTGATTAAGTTTGCTTTACATAACAGTTTCAAGTTTTAATATTCGATGGTCATGAGACTTTGCCGTTTGTTAGAATATGAGTAAAAGAAACGATGACAACACTTAGCATTATTAGTTACAAGATTCATGTGCATTGATCAATGGGTACAAGTCTTTCAACTGCAAATGACCAACACTAAATTGCATTTCCTATTCGTATTGTTTTACTCAGTAGCATGAACCCTACTAATTGATATATGTGCGCAAATTTGTGAAAGTCAATTGTGACAAAAATTGACAAGAGAGTACAACAGCCTTCAAAACGAATATAAATATTACCTCGGTTTAATTTATTTTTTGTCCGTTGTTTACATTGCTAGGATGTGTTGATTTAAATGAGATGACTTAGTTTGGGAATAGCAATGAGAAATATACCAGCAAGGCGGAATTGCAACAAAATAAAAAGAGCCCAAATCCAAACTAAGCTACAATAACAGGTACACTTCTAAACAGAACCAAGACATTTTTGCAAGATGTACAGGTTCCCATGTTCTCTTGTGTTTCTCATCTCTCGCCTTGGCTTAAACAATAGCTACACTTGTCAGAAATCATTTTAAAACTTAAATCTAGCATATATTTTTGATGATTAAAGAGTGTTTATTCTACACTAAAGGTTTAAAAAAAGTTAAAAGTATGTGAAAGAAATATATCAATTTACTTTCCCAATTGTTTCACAGTCGTTGCCGAAAATAATAACTGGACCATTTTCTTGCTCATTCTAATGTGAATGCAGTGTCACTTTTCTTTAACACAGCAGGGCATACAATAAATCTTCGTTGTGTGAACAGATACACCCTTTCTTTTACGCAAAAGGAAAACGTAGGATGGGCAAGAGATGAGATACACACACAAAAGATACGAACAGCCTAAACAGCAACATATTTAAAATGATGCAAACACATCTATGCTAATTAGCATTAGGAAGAAGCGTAATTTCAATAACTTTTCAAACAAATAAGGCCAACAAGGATTGCCAATGAAAATAAATTTAAAATAGCATCTGACATGATAATGGTGCAGAAATGTAATGGAATTAAATTAGATCTATTGGTAACATTACTCTAATACAAAATTTAAAAAAAATAAAAAAATTCTTTTTTTTTTGTGAACCCTAATCTGCTTTTCGTGATAAACTCTTAAACTAACACAACTTAATAAATCTAAGTGTGAATATTTTTTTCATAAATACATTTTTAAAAACTATCACCTTTCCTTACTTTCCTGAAAGTGTGAACTGGGCTGGTTCTGAATAAACAGCTAGTTGATTTATTGTGAGTGAAGATTTCTCAACCTTAAGAGCGTTAAACTAGTTTTGGTAGAACTTTAAACTGTGACATCTTGTGCTGCTGACAATCTATCTTGTGGTAATTTGTTTGAAAGAGCTCCTGAAAGGAGCCCTTTTAAACAATTACTACAGAATAGATTTCAAACAGCCTATTTGTGAAACTTTTATATTGAAATCAACACAAAATTCCAAAAGCTCAAAGGGTTGAACGATTTCACTTGTATTATGGTTTAAAATACCACTTCTATGACCTATATTTATGGAGTACTGCAAGGATGATGTATTTGTCTCTTGCTATTTTCAGTTTTTTTTAAAAATTCTGATGATGCTACTTTCTTGTGTTTTAAGTTTGGCAGCTGCAAATTTAGGGACAAATCATTGGCCGTCATTCCAAGCAAGACAAAATACACAACATCTAAAGACAAGAGATTGAAGATTTTGCAAATGACTTACCATGCTGGATTTGAATTTGTGCTGTATTACTGTTTTAGTTTTGGGATCTGCAAGATAAATAGACAGCATTTAATAATAAGAACGCATTGGAAATAAAGACATGGACAACCACTATGCAGGGTAAAGACAGGGATGTGGAATTACTATGCCCAACTTGTCCGACCCGGGAAATTTTGAACATGGACAAGTAGAGAATACTTAAACTTTAAACACTCGTCCTAACTCCAACCTAAATAGGCTGTTGAAAACTTTTTCTGTAATAATTTGTGTAAAAGAGCTTCTAAGGGAGCTTTTATACACAAATTATTACAGGAAAGGTTTTCATCAACACAAGGTGGTAACAGTTTTAAGTTATATTCAGCATTTTAAGGGTTAACTTAACTATGACAATAAATATCAGATAGTATCTTTCAATTTTGTTCAAACAAAAAATGAAAAAAAAGTTATCATGAACGATCATAAGCCATCCATGAACTGATAAAATTTGGACAAGTAGCGTTCAGCTTCGGAAAAGTAGATTTCGTCTGTTTACTTGTCTGTGGGCAAGTTTAGGAAAATGTTATTTCCACACCCCTGGTAAAGAGGAGAACAGTGTAAACAAACATACTGCATGTACAAAACACATCAACAATATGGAACAACTTTTAGCTTTAATAAACATTTATACATAATCCCCCGAAAATGTTAAGAGATATAATCCTCAAAAAATAATCTCTAATAACCTAATCAATTCTTTTAAATTACATATATTTGGTAAATGTTACCGCCAAATTCGAAGAAAACTCAAAAGTCATAATTTCTTATTTTGCATGAATATAAAGTGAAATAGACAAAAAAAATTCATCCATCCAGTTTTGATTCCCCCAGGGTGTGAAAAGACGTATAAATGTGCCGAGACAAATGGTTTAACCATGTAAACCATGAATAATAACATTTCAAGTCTCCCATTCATGCAGAAAGCTTACTGAGGTACTAAAATGCACCTTTGTGACAAATAAATAAAACAGTAGGTTTGGGTTTTTTTAAATTTAATTTTCCACAAAAAACAATTGTGTATCAAAATGTTTGTACAGTGCAGTATGTCAAACTCATTAATTAAAATGGCAAAATTTGTTTAGGTGTTGGAGTGCTGAATTAGATTTTAATTCAAACTGTTAACCTTTACTGAGCATCTCACGTATATACCTCTATCAGGTATATAGATGGATGAGACTGCCGAAGCCAGACTGGCAGCGGTGTTGAGTGAGACACTAATTGGGATAGGTGAAAATGTTAAAAATTCCAGGCAACCACCATCAAAATAGTTTGTCTCCAAAACATGGCAGCAGTTTTTGATACATTTGTCAATTTCAATATTTAATGAACTAATTTTGTGGTAATTTGTTTGAAAGAGCTTCTGTTCAGGAGCTTATTCAAAAAATTACCACAGAATAGGTTTTTAATAGCACAAGGTGGTCACAATTTTAGGACCAACTAAAGCCAATTCAGGACAACAAGAGTTAATATTGCCATTGCAAAGAATAAGAAGAAACAGGGACAATTTTAGCTACACTTCACCAATTTTTATAAGAAAATTTTATTTAAAAACTAGGCTACATCATAGAACAACTAGTATTACATTAATAGTACATACCGTGTGTTATTTTTATTACTTTAAACTTAACATTTCACTTTCAATTCTGATATTTAATAAGAGTAAAATGTATTTTGAGAAAAAACTTCAGAGAAATTGTGGCATGAACAATTGTTTAAGATTTAAGTGCATTAAGGGTATCAATCATGAAACAACATGAACTTACCTTCATCGAAAACAAGAATGCAATTGATGATTAGCCGACAGCAAAGTGTGGTACCAAAACCAAATTTACATAATCTAAAGACACTAGGATCAAACTTACATAATCTAAAGACACCAGGATCAGTGTACAGAATGGCTTACAACCCAAATACCAAAGCTAATGCATTTCATTTCACTTCAGGAAAAGTGTTTAACATCCAAAATATATATTTATTGAACCAATATAGTGTAAACTGTAAAATTTTAAAATGCCAAATATCACCTGTGTCTATCTTTATACAACAAAGAATAATTTTGTTAAGTTTCGCGAGTTTAAGATACCTTTTGTGGTAAAATAAATATATTTCCAAAACGTGAACAACTTGGGGTTGTTACAAGATATCTCTTTTTGGTATGTAACTAAGGATGACATTTAGACAATAAGACAAAAAACAGACAACAGTAACTCAGTCAACCTGACGGTGCTCATTATTATTAGTAAAACACTTTCCGTTCTTTTGGGACGAGATGAAACACATAATGAATAGAAAAAGAAGCAATCAAATATCTTTTTTAGTCTGAAAATGTTAGATTAACGACACAAAAACTGAAACATGACGAACATGCAAAACAAAAAATACATGCAAGTAGAGAGAGGAAGGGAGAAAATATGGATTTATAGTTATAAAAAAACGATGAGATGTAGAAATGGAAAATCGTCTCGGAACTGCATGGATCTCTTACCAAATTCTTCTAGCACAAAAATGCCTCCTTTCTGGGTGAAGCATTTCCTGATACGAGTTAGCTCAATAAAGAACTGAAATATAAATGTGGATGAGCAACTTAACATCAAATAAAACAGTGGACTACTTGAGTGCGAGAGAGAAAAGAATAACAAAAGGTAGTAGATGATATGGCTGGTAGTGATGATGATACATGAACACAAAGATTACATCCTACCTACCACACAACACATGTACAATATCTATTCACACACACAAACGCACATCCTTCACGCCATGTTGGAAAAGGAGCTTGTAAATGACAAACAAAATTATAGAATACATATTTTAATCAAATTCATCAAAATCCATTTCTTTGCTTGGTAATTGTCTGAAAACATGGTGCTATAAAATACTTCGGACTTAAAATTGTGTTCACCTTGTGCTGTTAAAAATCTATCCTTTGATAATTTGTTTAAAAGAGTTCCTGAAAGGTCTTTTAAACAAATTATCAAAGGATAGATTTTCAACTGCTTACACTAGATTTTTAACAGCTTCTTCAGGTCTGACTTTGTTGCCATGAATTACTCCATCGGAGCTCAAGCTTTGCTTTACAAATCATTCAAGGTCAGACTTTGGACAATATAGTTGACAAAAAATGTCCAGGTGGTCAACAGGCCTCTGTTTCACAAAGACGTCACAACTTTTTAACTCGTAAACCATGTCACTGCCTTAATGGATTTGGTCTACAAATGCAAAAAATCGTTATAAACTGTGCACAGTTTAAAACGATTTTTTTGCATTTGTAAACACAAATCTATGAACCCAGGGACATGGTTTATGATGTCGTAAAGTTACGTCTTCGTGAAACGGGGCCCTGGTTAATAAACATGAGCATCATGTACAGAGTCCTTTCCCACGTGTGGACGTCACAAACACGGATATACACGGCTACGTATTACATTTGCAGGGCTAGCTGCAGTAGTATCACAATCAAGTCACGACCCGCAAACCACCGACCGTCCGACTCCCCCCGAAGCACTTTGAACAAACAGTCGAGTGTGTGATCCCTTTACGGGTTCTACGTGAGTTTCATTGTGATACACCTGTAAAAGCAGACTAAACAGCATACCAAGAGATGGGGAGAGGGAGAAACAAGTGCCAAACAGAAGACAAACTGAAAGTGTAGAGAACAAAGGAACTTGAGAGATGGCCGCTAATTGCATTGACACTAGGACAGCATATTGCTAGGACCACAAAGTCTTTTACCTCAATCTCCTGATATCATCACCCAGAGGAAAGCAGTTGGGAAAAGAACAGAAAATACAAGCTGTTAGAGGCGATTTGACAGCCACCACCTAGTTCCAGGTGATTAGGCATAGAGCTCCGAATGTATGTCACCATTCAAGGTTAGCATGATGCACGCAATTCTCAGGACCATAACTTTTCAGAGACCTAGTAGTACAAAGAGAAAGACATTTACATCTTGAGCCAAACATCAGCGACACACACTCGCATCCTGAGAGGGAAACAACACAGGCATTTAATGGTTGGTTATGATTGGGTGGGGAGGGGAGGAGGACATTACGCTTGGCGGTTCGTTAGATTTACAACTATGACCTCGGTTGTCTTTTTTTCGTACGTCCCGCAAGTCAGACCCTAAACTGTAGGTCTCTGCAAAGTTTGTCCATGGTAATATAATCTTCAGGACACTCTCGGACCATCTCAAAAGTTCTGATAGAAGCACAGAGGTCATGTCAACAGCAGTACTGGGGAATTAGCAGATATAAAATATTGAAAAAGATATTAAAACATTGCCGCAAACATATGCATTCCGTCACCATTCAGAGAGAAAACAAGGGCTAAAGTTGTGCACAGCAGCTAGTAAAACCAGTCTACAGTAGGCTTGGTTCAAGGGCTAGGACACTTGGAGATAAAGATTATTACATGACTGTGAACAGGATGTTTTAAATCCTGTCGCTTTATTCTGAGCATGCCTCCTCCATTGTTAACCCTTAGAGTGCTGGGGTTATTGGAGGTGAAACTTTGACCAACCAAAGCTGTTAAAAACTTAAAGAGCTGAACTGGGTTGAGTATAAATCCAAAACTGTTGCCAATTGTGCTGTTGGAATCCTTTCCTGTAATAATTTGTGTAAAAGAACTTTTATAGGAGCTCTTTCACACCAACTATAACAGGAAAGTTTTCAACAGCCTATTAAGGTTGAAGTTTGGAAATTGAAATTGACAAGTGATAGATTCAACACTTTAAGGGTTAAACACCTAGCCTGTGGTAATTTGTTTAAAAGATCTCCCTGTGTGGGCTCTTTCAAACAAATTACCACAGGTTAGGTTTTTAAAAGCCTATTGAGGTTGGAATTTGGTCACTGAAATGAAAAAATGTTGTATTTAGCACTTTAAGGGTTGGAGAGAAATTTTAAAACACAAGACAATCTCCTAAAAAAATTGGTATCACATAGTTGGGTATCATTTTGAACAGAAATTATACATTTCCAATGGTTTTATTTGACGTGATGCAAAAGATGATATATTTGGAAATTAAAATTTGTCATGCAATTGGGTAATTTTGTTTATGATATAAACACGTGTAGAAAACTCTATATTGTGAATCGCAACACGTAGAGCAATTGACAACCGACCCATATACTTCTATCAGTTACGGACGTATCTGAAATAAATAGTTCATAATCATTCAAAGCGGGAGTTTTCTGGCTTTCTAAAAGAAATTTGTCCATTAGTTCTATTTCACATGTAGATGTGTTAAGATAAATGCAAAATCATCACATGAACAGTATATCCCGTGTTAATTGTCAGAACAGTATTTGAGAAAACTGCTGACTAAGGTAATTTTAACCCTAACTATCTCCTTTAGACTGCTGACAGTGAGTAAAAGAGTCACTACTATCTATGCTAGCTGGCCTAGAGTCTGTTCTTGTACAGAGAGTGTGAGTAACATACCAGCAGTGCAGATTAAACTCCACTTACAATATATAAAGGAGAAAATGGTTACTTTCAAGTTTATAATTATTACCAATTAACTTGACTGAATGTTGATATCTTGCCAAGCAAGCTCTGTTACTGTGACAGACTTGGAGGTGTTATTGGAGCTGTGTGGTGTGGTTATACAGTGGGCCGATGATGTCTGTGGCTGCATGACAGTGAACTATGAACTACAAGCACCTATCAGTGTGGACTAGCTACAGCTATTGAAGGTGCACAGCTGCAGCTGATCGAGTGTTGGTCCCAGCGTCTCGGTGGCTAATCAAGCTTGCCGTTTGGAGGAGGTGCTGTCCTCATGCATGCATTCAACCCATTGGCTGTACAAGTGCAGGGACCACTACTTCTACAAGTCATGCACTAGTCTACACTCTAGAAAACTTGCCATTCTAAGCTGGGAAGCAAGCAGGATTGCAAAGATTATCTCCCTTTATGTTTTCAAACACAGAATGTAACATTCGATTAATCAGATTTTTTTTTTTATGAAAAAATTGCATCTGTATATTTATTTTTACATCATTTAAGTATAAACAAGTAAACTTTAAATATAGGTTGAAAATAAAGGGAGATAACCCTGGCACAATAAACAATCAACTGGGGGTACTTTGGAACAAACATGGTTTGGAAGTGCTCGGATGTGGTATATATACTCCTGGTGACAGATTTCTGCATGTAGTGGAAACTTTTGATTACAACTAGCATGTCAGAACAGACACATCTTCATCGATGAAGTCATATACAACATGAGAGCAACTCCACAAACTAGATCTGCAAGCTGCAGGCACTGTTTCCATTTACAAGAAGATGGACTTGATAGATGATACGAAGATGTACATTCCATGCACTTAACATCTCACTTCTTTACAAGTCAACTCATCAATATGTACATTTATCAACACAATTTCTTTAACAATTTATATAAAGTGTAAAATATTATAATATAAATATTTAATCAAATCTCATGAACAATTAACCAAAAGCCTGCAGATGACACAGGCATCAATATAAAATCACCAGCTCTACAGTCTCTTTACTCTCTCAGACTAACATAAAATTCAATACATTTTTATCAACAATATAATTAGATATAATAAAAACTCGATATATTAGTCATAAGGCAGTATCTACAAAACAAAATAAAATAGCCAACATAGTCTTATTGGATAAAAACACTGTGTCAGTATAATTTGGAAGGTTATTTGTGACTGTGGATGATGGGTGTGTTTATCACCAGAGGAGTGTCTTACTTTGCTGTTGGCAAGTAGCAGGCCAATCCCCTCCATACAGACTTGGAGTAGTCCCCCCTGGCCCGATCGTAGATCCTGTACGGGAAACTCACCGCCCAGCTCCGGACCTGTGGGGTACCAAGTCACCCCCCGTTAATAACCCTCACACCCACACTCACGGACTCATCGTCGGCACATACATAGGTATTCATTCATTTGGTGCGACATTCAAACTAAGCCTTGTTTTGCCAATCCAATTTCGCTTGATGAATAAAGATATGTTCAAACTATATGCATTCTTTACACTAGAGCTTAAATCATATGTAATCAAAACTCATGCGATAATCAAAAATTTAGAAAACAAAATGAACCCTTAAGAATGCTGAACCAAGTAAGGCGCAAAAGTTATAAAACACCTTTGTACTGTTAAAAACCTATCCCTAGGTAATTAATGTTTGAGCTCATGAAAGGTTGTTAAAACCTATTCTGAAGTGATTTGTTAAAAAGAGCTTCTTTCAGAAGCTCTTTTAAACAAATTACAACAGGATAGTTGTTTCCAAATTTTTTAGGAACATAAAATAAAATTTTGACTAACTTCAGCACTCTAAGGGTTAAATTTATGCTTATGTACTCTTAGTGATCTAGAATTACTAAACATACATGTTCGGTTATGTGGGATGGAGTAAAAGCGAGCTGTGTTTGCTACCCTGGAGTATGTAACTGCTGCAATAGTTGACACACAACACACACAGACTACTACAAGAAGCATGCTAGTGTCAGATTGTCGAGTGGGGAGAGGGGGGCGTGTCTACCTGGAAGCTTCCCTGTGTTGCGGGATGCAGCTTTTTCCATCGACTCCTTCACACAGAAGTACAGCTCTCGGCACTACACATGAATATGTGTGTAATTGTCATTTAATATGAATATGTAATCAACATCTTTTAATAAACAATCAGCATCATAAAACAACTTACATGAATATGTGTGTTATTGTCATTTAATATGCAAATGTAATCAACATCTTTAACATCTTATAATAAACATCCAGCATCTTGAAACAAACTTTCAAGCATAATTAAAATAAGGTGAGGAAATTTAAGAAATGAAAAATGTAAAAAAAAGGAGTTCAATTTTATCCTTAAAAATATATAAACAGTAGTTAAATTGTACTTTTTTTTAAAGTGAATACTGTGTAAGAATATGGATAATTGTGTGGTCCAGAATTTATACATAAAATATGTTTTCAACAGCCTGTTTAGGTGGGAATTTGAACATTGATTTGCAGTTCCATCACATCAGGCCCTCGATTCACAAAGCTATCGCAAGGTTAAGACGTTTTAACTTTCATATAAGCTATAACTTTCTATACGGAGAGCGCTAAGATATGTTAAGGCTTCGTTGCTTTGCGAGAGCTTAAGAGTACCACCCATGAACACGGTTTCTACAAATTGGTTTGCAGCTTCGCCGCGTTCCATTAGGCCCTCAATTCACAAAGCTAAAGAAAGGTTAAAGCGTCTTAACTTACATCACAGCACTCTCGCCTCTGCAAAAGAGCGCAAAGATGCATAATAAGACATCTTAGCTTCAGAAAGCTTATAATCGCACTGTAGCGATGATTTCAAGCAATGCTGCAGAAGTCTTGTTTTTCCAAATCTACTTGGGCGAAGGTGTTCTCAAAAGGTTAAGAGCCTTGCCAAAATTGGACCTCACGGGCTGGGTGGTTTTCATTGATTGAAACGCTGGGGCCTTATCACTTCTAACTTTGTGGTAACAAAAACCTTTTACGGAGCTGCCTTATAAAATAAGAGTGGGCATATAGGTAAATTTATGTGGCGTCGTAAAGCATTCCTGAAATGATGTTACATGCTGTAAAGTATTATGATGAATTTCTTAAGCAACCTGTTACAACATTCTCCTTTTCCGAAAAAGTTATTTTAATACTAGTTAAAGAGCATGACTTTGTAGCATCCCTGTGCCATGTGGCAGAAGATTGCAGAATAAACGCATTAAAATCGTAGGTCAGCTTGACATGAGAGAAAATATGCTTGAGAAGGAAAGTTTGCCTCCATGTTTTGGCTATGCGCGGATTGTCAGCGTGATACTCGTGCAGAACTGTTACCTTGAACTTGGCGTTCTTGTTCCTACGCGGGACTATTGACCCCTGCCCTGGCTATGCATGACCCCAACGTCGAGGTCTAGGGAAAACACGCTGGTTTACTGGTTTTAATGGCTTGTTCGCGCTGTGGGTTGTATCTTTCGAAAGGACACTCACCTGGCTTGGAGACGCAAACGCTTTTCAGACCTATCACTTAATTTAAGATTTTGGTGGGAAAATGGACAAATGTAAACATCTCGCAGCTATCTGGCTGTGAGGCGGTCTGGATATGTGACTCGCTGTCAATAAAGCACGTGCTAGTTGCGGTTGTCGGAGGGTCACAGTGACCGTGCATTTGTTAAGGCTGCGGGCACAAAGTTTTATTCAAAAAGACACAGTTGCTATTTGGTGTGTGTGGTGTTGTGTTTATTGGTGGTGGGGGAAGGGGGGGGGGGATATTGTGTTGTTGTTGTTGTTGTTGTTGTTGTTGCAGTTTTGATTTTCATTTTCATTGGATATTTCTTTTTTCAAACGTACGTACATACGTACGTATGTATGGCAAAATTTAGTAGCGTTATGCATGCCTGCCTGCCTGCCTGCCTGCCTGCCTGTCTGCCTGCCTGTACCACCTCTATTTGATTATACTGCTGGTGTTTGATTCGATGGGAGCGATATATATATGTGTGATAACCAATGGGGCCTCAGTGTTCTTTGCAAAGCAAATATTGAACAATAAGAAAACGTTGGAATTATATTGTGGTCAAATTTCAAAATGTGTTTATTTTAGGTTACCAAATCAAAATGTAAAAAATATCTTAAAAAATAAATAAACAAATAATTAATTAGATTCTAAAATATCTAGTGCAGAATAACTATGGCTTTAACGGGTCTATATGTATTTACAGTCAATATTTTTTGTTGTTGTCAGTGCTGGGGACGGGATAGCGCAGTGGTTAGCGTGCCGGACTATGTGTGTAGGGGGCTCGGCGTCATTCTTCGTGAAGGAAACATTGAGGACAGATTGCACTGCTGTGTAACACAGTAACACTCTTGGTTCGCAGGTACCAGCCGAAACTCACACGTTTCATTGCATCACATAGCCACATTGGTGATGCAGCCTTTCCTCCTGTCGTAAACCCTGCTGCCATGATATAACTGAAAATTGTTGAAAACGGCGTTAAATCAAATCTCACTTAACTCCCTTACTCATTTTGTTCATCTTCTGAAAGATTATCGAGTTTGCAAAACGTCGACAAATGTCATGCTGTAGCCAGTGTAGCCTCCTTCGCTTGAATTAGCTGTTTAACCCTCTTCATTGAAACTCCCATCCACCCCACCCGACCCCTTACACACGCATACATATAAATAAACACATGCACACACGTCTTCAATGCCACAAATACACAAAATACCCCCCCCCCCCCACACACACACACACCTGGCAGCAACTATGTCATCACATTTACGTAGACTCTCCCCAATGTATGTCAGCTGATAATGTATTAGAAAGGTGGAAAAGCATTTGATACATTGGGTAAAGCTTGAAGCGTAAACCCAGCTAATTGGCTTGTCTGAGGCATATGATTTAGAACGTTGTGCATTTATGACGTCTTTGTGACACGTCTGCTATGAAGAGTATGTTTTTCATTAAATACCGAATTTGTAAAGTGTAAACAAAGAAGACTATTGATTAAAATAATAATTAAAAACATCAAAATAATAGTTTTGCAAGGAGATGGCCTTCAGCGTTAACTAATATAATTTAAATACTGTAAACCGCTTTATTTCTGCTTCGTTACATTATTGCGAATACCACACCAAAGACAATACTGCGTCGATATATTTTTTTGCGAAATCCCGTGTTGAAATTACTAGAAAGGTTGTTTTGAAATTATTCAGCGGAATTACATTGGTTTGATGAGAATTCCTATGGAAATCTCATCAAAACATTGGAAAACCGCTGAATAATTGCTACAGATTTAGTTTCCAGGAAATGATCCCTTAATTACCAAACAGTATACAGCTGATGTAATCAAGCGAGGTTGGAAGAAAACGAGACTACTGTGAGCGAATTAGTCTGTTTACACTGCTATTTCTGATTATTGTGTATTTGTGTTTTTAACTTATTGAGTAACTCGTTTGCTTACATGCAATGAATAAAATATGTTAACCACGACCTATTCATACTTATTTTTGCGCTTTTATTTTTTGCGAACAGGTCGCATTCTCAAAACTTGTATTAATAAAACGATCGCTAAAATGTCCCTGTTTACAGTATCTCTATCCATATCATAACAGAAAAGTGTATTTGCAGTTATTTAATCTTCCAGTTACATGTGATGTTGTCGGTCACGAACTGAGATTTAAAAAACGAATCTAATTCTTC
This sequence comes from Calliostoma canaliculatum, assembly GCA_032361085.1. Lineage (NCBI taxonomy): Eukaryota > Metazoa > Mollusca > Gastropoda > Trochida > Calliostomatidae > Calliostoma > Calliostoma canaliculatum. The sequence continues at coordinate 22,154 of JAULCD010576027.1, forward strand.
CCAGAATTAGATACCTTAATCACTGGACGTTTTTTAATTACGTTTTAAAAATGGAATTCAATATACATTTTAACTGGGGTCAGGTAAATATGTTACATGACGTTGTCTTGTTTTATTCTGTACAAGTAAAACGTCAGTATACGTTTAATTAGCAAAGCGGATACACAGGTTTTCACATCGTTGTTCATAATCACACCTCAATGAAATGAAAGAAAACACAGTCAATCCCTCAAATGAAATGCAATAACAAAATTAGTAATTTTAAAAGAAAAAGCTTATATTAGTGACAGAGCAACACTTTCAGTGCAAAGACGTGCCACATATGTCAAGCAAACATGGGTCAAACAATATAGGCTGAGCAACAGCAATCATATTCAGTTTTAACGAAAGCTGCGTCGTATTGTATAAACCAAACTAAAACAAATATGTGTCGTGCAAAGTATGCACCTATAATGACCGTACAGTAAAGTGTCACATACAAACAGTTTATTTATTTTAAATATAACATATTTAATGTTGTGTTCATATCTATCATTTAGTTTATAAAAAATGCAAAAGTATTCGGAAACTGTCACTATTTTTTTTGTCATCTAAATCAACAAAAACAAGTATCTTGCATGTGTTTTGTGAGATGCAAACATATCTCGTTTAACAAACAATATCTTAAAGTGTTGCTTCTTTTATTCTTCTTTTTACGAATTTAGCACACACCAGTTAGAAACTTAACTAACCTGTTTTTGTTGGTATACATTTAGGAGGCCGCATGGTCTTTCTTTAAACATTCTAACTTTGTGTTGAATCAGGGACAGTCTTCTCGGCTCTCTTAGCTTTTTTAAATATTGAAATATTCTTCACTATGTTTACTGTTATAAAGTGTTTAGCAAATGTATGCCTACTTAACCCTAGCCATGCGGCATACTTTGGATAAGTTATCCTAAGTGGCGTGTTTTGAATTTGTTTAAGAGTTTCGCATATCCCAAGTTTTGCCTTACTCAACATCACTGTCTGTCTGTTCATGCGGCTCACAGAACTATCTGGGTCAGGCTACTAGTAGCCTGACCCGGATATTTCCGTGAGCCGCACGGTAAGGGTTAAATAAATGTTTAGTAAATGTTTCAACTGAATAATAATTCTACTTGCTGTTAATATGTCGGTTTCCAAAAAGGAAGTTAATATTGTAATACACATACGAAACACAGCTAGAGTATTGCTGAAACTTGTGATATATATCGCTCTACTTTTCTTCTTTTACATTTTCCACAAAATGAATCTCAGAAGGAGTCACGGTAGCGTTCCACAAATACGTCGTAAAACTATGACGTCGTAAACCTTATCACTGGGTCGATAGTTTTGGCTTACAAATGCTAAACAAATCGTTTTAAACTTTGCACTTTCTACATAAATAAATGGTTTAGTTTTAGAAAGCGCACATTTTACAACGATTTTTTGCACGTGCAAGCTAAATCCTTTAACCTGGTGGCATGGTTTACGATGGTGTTAAGTTATGACATCTTTGTGAAACGGGGTCACGCTATCTAATTTAAGTACTTGTAGTCCATGTTTAAGAACTTTTAACTTTCTCGTCCAATCAGTTCAATTCAATACGAGACAAAATACGAGATTCGTCAATAAACCAACTATTAAATTATCCAAATTATAATTTCAACAAGTTTTCAATGAAGCAACTTTTGTTCACTAAGATTGATTTTAATTTTAACAGAACGGCACTGTCTATTCTTTGAAAGCCTGTCCCAATCACGCACGTCTCCTTCACCATAAGCTCTCAGGTTCCCGTTTCACAAAGACGTCATAATTTTACGACGTCGTAATCCATATCACTGGGTCAATAGATTTGTTCTACAAGTACCAAAATCGTATTAAACTGTGGACTTTCCAAAGAAAAACAAGTTAACAACGATGTTTTGCATTTGTAAGCCAAATTCATTAACCCAGTGATATGGTTTACGACGTCGTACAGTTTTCGTGAAACGGGGGTCAGGTCGCATATGAGTTCGCCTCGAGATCCCAATGCACTTGAAGTGCTTACCTTGTTTCCCGATGTTTATAACCGTAATATAAAATACAATATGATATAAGATATACGTTATACTATATATTAGTTAGTGATATATCTTAAGTTCATCAACAAAAAGTAGAATAAGACGCCGAAGAGGGTGATCTGCCGCTAACTGACTGACGTGAATTTCACTGCCTTAACACTATTCCTAATCCATCCATGGTTTAATACTTAAATCCAGGTCATCTGTGGATACTCTGTGTCACTCAAAGTCGGCATTTAAACATGTGAGCAAAAACAATTACACTGTCTCTGACACATATAAACCTTACCAAATTTGAAAATGTATGTACTTGTACTAAAATGTATGATAGATTGATAGACACAATTAAATGTTAAAACAAACATAGTCATTTCATCTCGAAATTAAAAAGTTAACACAATCTGATAAACTCTTAACAGTTGCCGACATTAATTTTGTTTATCAATTTGACGACCTCTAGCGATCATAAAACACATTTGCATATTTGTTTGAACTAGACTCTCTGCTTTTTGTTAATCTGCCAGTTACACGTACAAAATCAGCTTCACTACACAGTTTTTAAAAAAATGGAGTCTAATATCTATTTGGGATTTGATGCATATATCCAATAGATTTCCCCGAAGGAACTTTAACCTAATTAAGTATGGTGTTCGTTCCAAATCCATGTTTAATACTTAAAGCTAACCCATTCAGTTATTACACTTTATTCAGTTATATATGAGTTTGACAGGCGGATTTTGAGGCTTATTAGTAAATAACTAACCAACACTTCTCGACATAGAGGCACATTTGAAGGTCACGGTGTCATAAAACTTTTGTGAGGGAAATTGTCTGGTTCCAAAACCTGATAAAAGATTAGATTTTGGGATAGTGTCTGAATATTCAGTTCCTGTGAACATAACATTTGAATTACTTTTTACGCAATTTAAGCAAGTGTTCTGCCAGATAAACACTCCACATCAAATACTTTACAAATAAGGCAATTTAATTCGGAGAATATTTTACTCGACGACGAGACAAGATGTCTTAAATTTCAGCCTTACGGCAAAGTCGAGAAATAGGGTCCAGACGTTTAATTAAGTAATTCACTGAACATGTTTCATCAGTTTTGTGCTGCTTGCTAACAGCCAAGTCTAGGCAACTGTCACTCCTTTAAAACAGGAATCCTGGGACCCGTTTCACAAAGACGTCGTAACTTTACGACGTACTAAAACATATCACTGGGTTAATGAATGTGGTCTACATATACCAACAAAGAGTTGTAAAGTGGGCACTTTCCAAAGAAATACATGTTGTTCTTTGAAAAGTGCACAATTTACAATCATTTTTTTGCAATGGTAGACCAAACTATTAACAAAGTAATACGGTTTAGTTGTTTGTCAATTTGTGAAAAATAATCCACACAAAAACAACGAAGATAATAACACTTAACTTTGATCAGTAATGTTCTATATTTAGTAAATGGCACTTTGTATTTGCAATACAAATACTCTTAAATGTGTCAATCCTAAAGAAACGGTACATTTTAAATGTATCAGTCCCTTTGCCCGGTAGAAATATAATTGACAAAAAACAAGTCTAGTCGTGGAATGTATTATCGTATCAGGCTGTTCAATATTTGACATGATATGAGTATACATATAAAGTTAGTTAGGTAATATACATAGCTTGGAGGAGTGAAACGTAGTGCAATGGACCAAGCCATGTGTCATAGCTATCGGTGTTTCAACAGTGTTTCAACAGTGTTTCAGCAGATTGAAAGTTCTGTCTGCAAAATAAGTTATAACCTACTTCGGTTACTGCAAGATCATGAGTAGGACTGGTCTTATTTTAGACAGGCGGCCCCTGTGATGACCAGCTTTTAAAAAAGGCAACGGAAACACTGGTATTACGACAACTATAGTGAAGGATACAACAGCATACACTTTGTAAATCAAAACTATGTGTCTACACAATTTATTTTGTCTGTCTTTATGCTAAATAAAGACTTTGTTTTATTCGTGAACATGTCGCTCCCATCAATATCCATATGCATTTTATGAACACATACTGGTCATCACTATTTGTTTCTGATGTAGTGCTGCTGTTTACATCTGTTATCATCTCTCATCCATTCCAGGCAAATTAGTATGCAATACGTGCGTTTGTTTCTTGGAATCCAAACCAATCACCTCATGTACATTAACTTGAGGAATTGCACCGACATATTTATCAAACTGTCTCCGGAGAGTGTGTTGCATTACAACAGAATATCCAACTACAACATTTGTTCTGTGAAAAATAACCATTGTTTTACAAATGTATGAATTACTTTTCACACATGTAATAATGTTGTTTTTATGCTATATATATGACATAATCAAGATTGATGCTATTCCCAAGCTAGAGTAAATAATATGCAATGTATGTTGGGTTTAATATCAATTCAACGTGTAAATAGTAATTAGTAAGAGTTGTATTTTTTATTGTTAACTTTTTTAAAATAACGTTTTGTAGTTATGTTGTTTTTCAAACTAATTTGTAAATAATTTTCCGAAAAAAATATACTTTTCATTTTATATTTTTTTGTCACTAAAAATCGATTATGTTCTGGAAATTGTTTA
>JAULCD010576028.1:0-20034 GCA_032361085.1 Calliostoma canaliculatum
GATAGAATAGTCACTTTTTCAGATAGTGTGATCCTAAATATAACATAAAAGTTGTGTTTGTCACTATCTAAATGGCACAAAAGTCATCACTGTTTAGATGTTCAGATAACTGAACTCTACATAAAATGTGTGAACAATACTACCAGTCATACAAGTAGTGAGAGGTCTGATAATTTGCATTTTTTGAACTTAAAATTATATTTAAGAAAAAATATTTAGTGGTACATTTGCAATGGTTTGAGCACAAATGACATCGTTAATCTCTTAGAAGCAAATCACTGTAAATATATACTGAGCTCCTAAATAAATATCTTTTAAACAAACAACTACAATATAAGTTTCCACATCCTGTTTTTTAATTTAATTTTTACTTTGTAATGAATAAGTGATTTTATTCAGTCAAAGGGTTGGGAATTACCTCACACGAAAAATATTGTGAAAAGCAACTATAACAAAAGTAAGTTAGGGCAATGAAAGAAATACAGTACACACACAATACTGATAAGAATTATGAAGATATATGCACAATCTCACCAGGTTTCCGACGGAAACACTTTCCATTCTAAAAGGTCCAGATTTGTTTATACTCACCTCTCCTTTCTGACAAAGGAAAAGGTCTATTGCAAACCTCCCTGAGAATCCAGTTCATAAACCTTCTGTAAGGCTTAGATATTTTAAGTTTCAGCGTAGTGCTCACGTTATGCAAGCACTTAGATGAAAGTTAATATATCTTAATCTTATAAGATCTGTGGAACCTAACATACACACTTCTGACAAACTCCTATCATCATAGTAGCTTCAGATGTAGCTTTAGATGTGCATGATGTTAATGTTCACCAATAAGTCAAACTCATTATCAAACTTTAATATCAGCTTTAACAGCCAAATTTAAAACATTACAACACTTCGAAACAGACTAGTGATTTAAAATTCATTCAAAAGGTTATCAACTATCAAATTATCAACTATCAAATTATTTCACAAGAAAAAAGGTTGTAAAAAAAACAACGCTGACAATGAAATATTTTGGGGACTTTAACCCTGGACTTTAGAGTGTCAACTTTTTTGTACATGTACACAACGTGTCGGGGCGTATGTTTGCTTCTTCATTTGACGAATATGCCCCCAAATCGTTAATAATATGAACAAAGCGTTGACAACCCAGGATTAAACTTTGATGATGTAGTGTCCGGCAATGCAAGAATAGCAATACCTGACAGTAGTGAGTAGTATGATGAAACATATCTGCAAACACAACAAGTTTCTGACAGAAACACTTATCATCGTGTAGCGCGAGTACCAATATCAAGTTATTCCTTACCGTGCGGCTCATGAAAATATCTGGGTCAGGTTACTAGTAGTTACTAGTAGCCTGACCCGGATATTTCCGTGTGCCGCATGAACAGACATGCAGTCATGTTGAGTGAGGCATAAATTGGGATAATTGAAACTTAAAAAAAGTCCGAGGTACGCCACTCAAGAAAAACTTCTCCAAAACTATGCCGCACGGTAAGAGTTAAGATATATTAGCCTTACGAGTTTTGTGAAACTAGATTGTGTTTGTGTGTGTGAAAAGTGTGTGAAATGGCACAGTTACAGAAAAGGTGGACGTATAATCCATACGTCAGCTTATGTAGTGATAGAATAACAGGAAGTGAGACGTGTGTACTTTATGGACAGACTTTAATTGATTTGTGACATAACTTGCTTTTCAGTCTGGTTACCGCACGTATGAATACCGGATCAGACTGTCAGTGCATTTGTTTTTGTGTGTGAACAGAAATAGACGATGTGCCTTGTGTGTTGTTTTTAAGATCTGTCTGTCTTTATAACACAGGTGCAACTGTCTTTTCAAACTGAATTTAAACTCCTGAATGTACAGAAAACAGAATTGTTGAGTTTAGTTTGTTATTTTGTATAACAATACAAACTTTACGAAGGACAATGATCAAGACGTCAGAGATGAAACCTAACACAATGACACAGCATATCTGATACAGCATATTTTCCACCTGTTCTGTTAATATATATTTTATTGGTTATTTTTCAAGATAAGCCTCTATAGAGCGTGCAACATTTGTTCACTTCGATGTCGAAAATGCAATTTAAGTTTTGGGGGGAATTTATCCTATGATAATATTTTATATTGTTCAGTGTTTCTGTTGGCTGCTTTGAAAGCCGTTCACAGGGACCGTATGTCTAACAAAATACCCTGTCCTACTCACTTTCTATCGGTCATCATAGTAGGTTACAACTTATTTGCAGACTATACCTTCAGTCTGCTGGGACACTGCTGATAGCTAGCACTGGGAAAAATGTCTAGACGTTATTCAGCGGTTTTGTATTGGTTTGATGATATTTCCAAAGGCAATCTCATCAAACCAATACAAAACCGCTGAATAATTTCTAGACATTTTTTGCTAGTGTAGGAAACATGTCTTAGTATATTGAACAACGTTTTACTCCCCGGCAATGCACTGGGATGAACTATGTTTTTTAGCTAACAAACGATATATTTATACTGTTAGGTTGTCAAAGTTTGAACAGAATAATAAAATAATAGAACTCATGACACAACTTGATTATTGATAACCGTATTTCTACCAGTCAAGAAGAACGACAAACATTACAAATTTACCGGTCCTGGTAATAATATATCCGGCGAAAATCCGAAAATATACCGCACAACGGAAACACTGCTTTTTGTTTTAAAAAGAGCATCAGCTTTCTTGAGGGAGGGCTCGTCCAAATAAATTAACAAGGTTAGTTTCTCAACAGCCTTTAAAGAGTGAAGTTGAAACACTGATATCGACGAACGATGCTATAAGTACGTTCGTGGCTAAGGTTGAAACTAAGCGCTATGCTGTATAATATCAGCATCTATGGTGAGAAAAAGAAATGGTGTTTTATTTTATAATATATTCTTTCCTTTAAGATACTTATTTGAAAATGACTGATGTGTGGCGAAAATAAATCATTTGTCTGAATGATTATACTGCCATTTAGACAGTGACAAATATAGCTATTCGTTATATTAAGCATTACAATATCTGAAGAAAAAAAATATTCTATTACTTTGTGTGGTTAAGTCCCATGCGGGATTCGAACCCTCACCCTCAGAGTCAGGCACCACCAAATCGCCATTTTAGTTCTGGTGATTTGTTGCCTGACTTTAAGGATGAGCGTTAGAATCCCGCACGGGACTTATTGACAGGACGCGATAGAATATTCATTTTCTCAGAAAGTGTAATCTTAAATGTAACAAATAGTTATGTATTTAAAGTTCTAGTGGCTATCTTCCTGACAACTTATTTTAATCAGACCCTTAATAGAAGTGCGACACGTGTGTTGTTGTACATCATGACATAAATGATTTCTGATGCTAAATGAGAATTAAATAATTTTAATCTTAGTCATAGTTATTTCCTTAATCGTAAGAGACCTCTCTTACCTGGTATTTGTTTAATTATTATTCTTTTCACCTTTGTGTTAGTCCTCAGCTGGTAGCTATTTTCAAAACTTGTTTTTTCACTGACCACAAAAAAGCATAATGTTTCTTTGAAAAGTTTTCGATATGATGGAAAGAAAGTTAATTATTTTTTCTATAAAAGATAACATTAAAACAGTCAATATTGTGTCTCCCAAATATTTAGACAAAATGGTATTCCTTTTTTAAAACTTATCTAAGTAATTTTTTATAACAATCTATCTCTCCAGCCAATGAGATTACGACGCTTGTCACAAACTATAAATATTTTAAGTCAAAGTAAAAAAAAAAACTAGGAAAATAATCCTTGGATCCATGATAAATAACGACAGTATCTTTTTGAATAAAACTGTTTGCAGAACTTAGTAGAGTTTTTAATATTCCGACAGTTAGACAGTTTCAGAAATAAGTCAGTTTGTTATCTATTTTGTTTTTACGTTGTTTTCGAAATATAAGATAGCCTTTAATAATTGTATGAATTTCAAAGCAATTTTGGTTTCAAAATTTATGGAAATTATAATTTTGAAATGTATTTTCTTCCTAAGAAATTTAAAGATCACATTTAAATATTGTGTCATATCGTTAATCCTACTGGGACTGAATTAGGCCTGGTTGGAAATAAAACTGAACACTTGTGCGGTTGAAAACTTTTAAATTTGATTTTATGGGAATCACTATACAACTTACCATATAAGTTTAAAACTGCCTGGCCCTCCTTTCACAAAGACGTCATAACTTTGCCACGTTGTAAACCATGTAAGTGGGTTAATAGATTTGGTTTACAGATTCAAAACATCGTTGTTAACTGTGCACTTTCAAAGAAAAACTTGTTTTTTTTGGGAAAGTGCACATCTTTTAACGATTTTTGCATTTGTAGACCAAATCCAGTGACAAATAAAAATGAGTTTGCTTTCGAGTACTTAATTAACAATTACAAAGTTTCAGTATGCCCTAGAATCATGTATGTTACCCTCAAATAGGTTTGAGATATACGTTTTGAAACAAAATATCTTTAAAAACCTTTAACAGCCATTGGTCGTGGGGCAAGAATAAATGTGTAGCGCTCATAAAATGCTCTTTTGTGTGATATTACAAAGTCAGCGACAACAGCTGCTGAAACATTTTGACCTTGGCTATTCCTTTTTAAAATAGGCCATTGAAAACAAATACATGGTCAAGACTGGTTTTTTGGCATGCGTGCAAAAATAAAGCATCTGGCGGGTTGTCTTTTTTTAATATACAGGGTTTAAATATGACATTCCTTGCCTTTTTTCAGACAGTGAGTAAATCAAATATGCAATTATGACATGGTAGCATATCATGTTGGCACCATTTACACATTTCTACTTGCTGATACCTCAGAGTGATGATAAATACTAGTTTTAATAACATGCATGGCTTATATTTTTCATACAATCAAATAAAAAGGGGACTAAAATCTTGAAAATCAAGATTTTCTGGAACCCGGATGCCAATATCATAAAGTTCACTTTGATTTACATCACATTCTATTTTATTTAAATACCGACAAATCAATACATATTTTATTCTTAACAAAAGGACACGCACAACCTGCGTGTAAATCAACTTGAACGCTAGGGAAAAACAATAGATCTGATACAACCGATAGATACGAGCCCATTAAATGACGATTTCTGGGTGTAATAAAACATTTTTTGTTAAAGTAAGTTTGACTCTAATATTTACCAGGTACATGCAACCTACAGCTTTCAATGATTTTGTTTTATTTGATGTCGGGATGTCGAGACTTTTGAAACGCTCAAAAGGTTAAGATGTCTTTACTTTCCTCTTAGCGCTCTCGTTACGAGAGCGCCAAAAGGAAAGTGAAGACAACTTAGCCTAACAACAATTTTATGAGGACAACCGATACCACCAGCCTCTGCGTGTGATGATGCAGTCACTTGGCAAACATTCATGATTGAAAAAGGTGGATAGTCTTGGTTATCTTGCAGTGTTATTAAAGATGTGAAGTGATGGTTGCCTTTGAGAATATGGACATTTAGATTGTGCGGTGGCTTTGACCTCATCTTGAATACATATTAAAGTCCCATAATGTTTAATGTTATTTCCGTGGTTGTGTTTAAACATATCATAAAAAATTGAGACGGCTACTACTAATATACAGAATCCCAATTAATGTTAATCCTTACCGTACGGGTCCCGGAAATATCCGGGTCAGGCTTTCAGCCTGACCCGGATATTTCCGGGAGCCGCATGGACAAATAGGCGGCAATGTTGAGTGAGGCACTGATTAGGATAGGCGAAAGCCTTAAAAATTCAGGGACACGCCACTCAGGATAACGTACTATCCAAAACTATGCCGCACGGTAAGGGTTATGTAAACTTAACAAACCATGAAGAAAATACTTAGGTAGTTAAGATTTTGCAAAACGATTTGATATGTCTGCATAAATTTAAGTTATTGAGTTGTAGTTTCAGACTATTTTGTAGTTGGCCAGTTTGACTGTCTCCACATAAAATAGAATTTGTCATGACGTTTACAAAATATGTTTGAAATACAAAAAAAATAGAAACTAATAAAAAAAATAAGGCAAACTTTTTAAAAAATATGGCTTTGAGCAAAAAATGTGTTCCTAATCCAATTGTGACTTGTTTTCGTTCCTCTTTCTCCAAATTACACATAATCAATTACCGTAAAGGTATTATCCAATTTATGTACACACATACATACTACTGATGCTGTTATCGTTAGCTAAACATGTTTTGTCAATCATCCATTTACAGTACATTGCTTGTTTTGTGGCATCTGTCAAACGACATTATATTTAGAATACCTTTTAAAATACCAGATGTTGTAAGCCCTCTCGGAGTAAACGGGAAGTGATGTCTGTTTACAGGATTACAGAAGGACAAAAAATAAACAATCTTACACTGTAACAAGTTACATGTTTATGTGACTTACGTTATAAAATGGTATGCAATCGTTTTTGTTAAATCTATCAGTACGATAGTTGCAATAACACGACAGTAGTTTAAAACATCATGCAACCTACATGCACTGAAAAACACTAATCCTGTCATCATTCGCTATAAATCGTCTTGGACGAGCTTTTTGTTTGTGTTAAAGATGTCTTTGAAATGGTGCCTGCAACAAAAACAACGATAAAATATACATTAAATCTGTATGGATACAAATGAAGCTGTTGAACACTACCCGGTGTAGTTATTACATTATACATTTGTTGTTGTGTCTGTACCGAAACCACACTGGTGACGCGTAGTCATTTATTATTTTATGGTTAAGAGTTTAAGACTCTTAACTTAAGGACATCATCAGCCAACTGTTGTTGTTTTTACTTTGTTCACTGATGTGTATTAAAACAAACACAGTCCGTGTTTGTCTAGACTGTGATAAAAAGAGACTTGTATCACTTTCACCAAACCACTGTAATATAATCAGACTATATTGCATATCAGCATCCATTAATATTTGCTTCAGGGCCTCGTTCCTCAAACCGATCTCAAGCTAAGTTAAACGTAAGTGCCAACATATAACATTAGCTTACGACTGTCATAGTCGGCACTGGTTCGAAATCGGTCTCTGCGCCACAATAGTCGTACTCCTATGGTAAGAAACAACTCTACAGGATACTGTAGCCCATGATCAACATTGACCTTGAGATGACAAAGTTACATTAGACTACACAGTATACTATTTTAAATTGTACCAGCTTAGTTTATTGCAAATGACGTTTATTGCAAATGACTTATTTAATTTTTATCAGTTTACGAAATATGAAATGAATTTTTTTTTAAATTTAAGGTTTTGTTTTTGTTTAGGAAGAAAGTTGTTTGTCTGTTCAAAGTTATCAACTGGAAACATAATTTGACATAATTTATTGTTGGTCAACCCCCTAAAAGTAACAAAACGTAGTGAACATAGTAAAAATATGTTGGCATCGATAAAGGTCCTGGCCCCCGTTTAACAAAGACGTCATAATTTTATGACGTCGTAAATCATATCATTGGGTTAATGAATTTAAATAAGTTTTTCTTTGGAAAGTGCACAGTTTGCAACGATACTTTTTGCATTTGTAGACTAAATCCATTAACCCAGTGGCATGGTTTACGACGTTGTAAAGTTGTGACGTTTTCGTAAAACAGGGCCATGTTTATCTTTGTGAAACGAGGCCCTGCAATTCATTCTGACTTAATTATGTTCTCAAGCTGGTATTCAGGTTTATATGTGAAGCCCTGTCTAAAATGAGTTAATTACATGTGTAAAATGTTTCAGAAATTACGAACACCTTCACTTTATGTCAGATGCCAGCTGACAGACTTTTTGCAATACATCCCAGCAAGAAATCCATTAGTCTGACGTTAACGCACTGATTTATGCACGTTGCAAGGATACCACCATAGATGACATAATAATTACAAGCAGATGACAGATTCATTTGGATGTTAAAGATAAGAGCACTGAAGTAATTTTAGCAAAACATAAAACTATATTTAATTTACATTACCCCTGACAGATCCACGAGGTTAGACGCAAACCACACTACTAAAATATCGACTTCAATAAGAAACATTTTAAATTAGGGATACGATGAAAATCTCCAAAAACAAAATATTTGCGCGATAGCTTCATTGAATGTACACTTTGTTTAATTGTTTATCAAAACCATATAACCTCCTTGATCTCCGCGTGTCTTTGTACATGAGTGTCATGTTTATATATTTATGGTTATAGAATGCACCTAATATGTTAGAAAAAAAGTTGCGTATTTCTACTGTAGTAACGGGTTGCATATACAGAGATATTGGTCATTGACATTAACTTGTTTTAACGAAGCATGCCATGAACATGCCCACACTTCGCAAACACACAATGCCATCACTGAATGTCGATGATTAATGCATACAGCTTTTATATGTAAACTACCATAATGTACAATGGAATCTGTTTTGACATGTAATGATTTCAGATTATTCTCCGGCGTTAATGTTTTAACCCTTACCATGCGGCTACCGGAAATATCCGGGTCAGGCTAACAGCCTGACCCGGATATTTCCGTAAGCGGCAGGGACAAATAAGCGCCAGTGTTGAGTAAGGCATTAATTGGGATAGGCAAAACCCTTAAACATTCTAGGACACGCCAGTCAGGATAACTTTTATGCCGCACGGTAACAGTTATACACATGTATACATATTTCATGGAACGAGTAGGTTGGGGTATAATGCCGTTTTCTACAGTGTTATATCACTATTAAAGCATGGTCATTGTGTGACACAGTTTAACCTGCAAGCACATTGCAGTACACTATTTACTCTTAACATGACTATTTGACGATGGTTGAATTTTGCATAACTGAATGCCAGTTGAGCTAATCAATCTACATGTTGTGTATTAATCATTTATTAGTGCTTATGAAAGATGCTTAGTGTTATACAGTGTTAAAATTAACAATAAATACCAGGCATAAAATCATTACAAGAGAGCTAAGATGAAAGTAAAAGTGTTTTAGCCTCACTAAATGTTGTAAAACACTACCCTGTTTTTTTCCCAGTTTCCTTAACATGTTTGTTTAAAAAATCATTAAGTGTTAAATGGTCATTACGAACTACTGACTAAAATTAAGCCCTTGGACCCAAATATATACTACTGGTCTTCTGGTCTGTAGTCCAGTGTCCCGTTCCATAAAACTATCGTAGGGTTAATACGTCTTAACTTTCACTATTGTGCTCTCGTGAGAAGAGTGCTAAGATAAAACAAATAACTTTAGAATTGCTTTGCACTCTAATTGCAGCTTCCTTTACGTGTGTGACCCATTGGTCATATTGATTAAGATCGATAATATCTTACGATAGCTTTGTTGAACTGGCCCCAGCACAATAACCACTGCCCTATCCCACATTTTCTTTCAGGGGTTATGTATCTTTAAGACCCGGGTTCCGCTGCTCAAATCAATCTTAAGCTCAGTTGGTCGCAAGTTTTAAAATATAACTTACGACTATGGTAGCGCAGAGATCGCTTTGGAACCGGTGCCGATCGGCACCGGTTCCAAATCGATTTATGCGCTACGTACAGTCGTAAACCTATACAAATAGCAAATGCATAGAATATTGTTTCAAAAATAACTTACAATCAACTGAAACTAACATTGCTTTAAAGAATAGATTCCAGAACAAATAGACAACACCTCAAACTACGTGTAATACACAACCGGGCCCTACATAACGTTGCCACGGGTGTTACCAAGTTGATAGATATGTCAAATTCTGTTTGAAGACTTGTTGAAGACACGTTAATTTTAAAACAAACACTTCGTAAGCTACCTGTACTCTGATACCTTATCACACTTCAAAGACATGAGGAATTTCAAAACGTATAAATATTAGGTGAGGTCCAACCATTAAGTTTAAATTATTTTGCAAACTTACTTTAAATAAGAGAAAATTTCGCGAACACGTCAGCAATCTCCGTTGTGTGTACAAGTTTACTAATAACATTTTGCACTTAAGAATAAAAACATCTAGGATCGTGCTGGAACAAAGATAAACACGGTATGCTAACCACAAATATTTGCTTTACCTCCCTTCATGTAACTTGAACGTTCTTAATTGTAATACAGATATGAAAGGGCTTTCTACATAAAAAGACAGCCATGAACAGGTCACGTGTTTGTTAAAAAAAAGTAAAATATTTCTCATGTGTTGTTAATCGAATTCCAAAAACATATTTATGTACGTTTCAGATGACAATTTTATTTTTTAAGTGTGAATCTCTGAACAACCATATTCGTGACTGTAATACATCTGTATCTGTGTATTTTTTACAGCTGTTCTCCCACATGCATAACATATTGATCCCACACTTATATTTGTGATTGTTAAATTGCAATGTCGTACAAGTGAGTAACTGAGTGAAATATGGTTTACAGCAGTTTTCAATGGTGTTTTAATTATTTCGCAGTGGTCAGAGTTAGGGCAAGAGAAAAACCCTAGTGTGGCTGTGAGCAGCCAGCTAGTCTCAGCTAATACTGACGAAACAAGGGTGATGCAATCATTACACCCTATCCTCTCAGCTTGACCAGAATTGTTTTTCATTACTGAGGATGCCGTGCTTCCTGAACTTTAATGTGAATGTCTGTAAACTAGATCAGATTGTCACACACTTGTTGGTGCTAGCTCAATGATATATCATATTGTAATTAACACGATTTTCATTTGTTCAACTTCTATAACATCTTTTCATCTGTTTGACAAACAGGGCGACCACTACTGTCAACTTTTCTTTTCTTGTATATATTTTATACAGTATATATGGGCCTCGTGCATACACTTGTCAAATCTTGGGCATATCATCACATGTTTAATTCATGGTAATTTCGTGAAACAACATGCCCCACTCCATGCTAAACATGTAAACAAACTTCTTTGAAAAACAAGAGGAAATTATAAAGGCAAACATAAGGATGGGTGTTTATCATCTTTTTTTTTGTACGTATATATTTACAATCCTTTGTGGCATATGCTTGCTCCATCAGCAGGTAATAAAGTAGCAAGCATATGCCCAGAAACTCCGTGAACATACATGTACGTACAAGTACGTACACAAAAGTTGACATCTAAAAATCCTTAATTAGTTTTGTGACTCTAGATCTCGGAGCACTTACAACATGACATATACCCCTGGTAAACACGATGCAAACAGCTATACCTCATTATGGCCAGTATGTAAGGATGTTATGTCTTTAACATATTTAAACGACAAGTTGTTTGTGGCTTATGTTACCAATGGAGTAGGATATATTTGATTTGAAGTTTAATACAAATTACAAATGTACATATATGGCCCCCGTTTCACAAAGGGTTAAAGGATTTGGTCTACAAATGCAAGTTTTTCTTTTGAAAGTGCACAGTTTACAACGATTTTTTGCCTTTGTAAACAAAATTCATAAACTCAGTGATATGGTTTACGACGTCGTAAAGTTATGTCGTCTTTGTGAAACGGGCCCCTGAATCTAAATTCCCGCATTAAAAGCGAGTCACTGTGTATAATGTGACCAAGGGTTTAATGGCAATATTTACAATTTCTTAGTGTACCTATTGATGTTATCACAAATTTTAGATATAACCAAAGGAAATCACTACCTACTGAAATGCAATATTTTGTAATCATTGTTTCTATGGAGTTAAACTACCTCTGATTATCGACATGCACATAAAAATATCCCAAAATATTTTAATGCAAAAATGAAACTGTTCGTAGTCACAAATACATTAGGAAGTTAATTACATCAACCAAGGCAGCCATTACTGTTGTAATAAAAGAAAACACTACCACACTGTTATGAGATAGCACAAGACGCAATACCAGCCACATGCTGAAACAAACTGTCTTTGATGCTCAAATTCATTGTTTTTTTTATGGGGTTTCCTAATTAAAATTGCACATTAAGGTTGATAAAAGCTATCATTTTTATTGATACATCAACATTATCATCATTTATTACAGCAATAGTGAAATCATCTTCGGATTTCTCCAACAGTGTGTTCATTCCTATTACCAAACGCAACCATCATAAAGAGTTTGTCGATAACATAATGTAAGACATAAATGAATGTTAACGTCTATCATCATTGGATTTAGACAGTGATAAACACAACTATATGTTATATTTATTATTACACAATCGAATCATGTTGCGCGGTTTCTCTTTTTTGGATAGTGTAATCCAAAATATAACATATAATAATCTATTATCTTTCAAGACAGAAACTTTTGCATATGGACAACGTCAAAAACACAAAACAGCAAACAAAATTAATCAATTTTTAAAAGAAGTATAAAAATAACCGAATAGCAGCTTCTTCTGTATAGATTTCCATGAAGGTTGAAAGTTATTTAATCTTCTTAAAACTACTATAAACTTTTATGACTGTAGCATGTATTCGCTGTAATCATGTTTATACTTGTGGTAATGATGATGATGATGATGATGATGATGATGATGATGATGATGATAATGTTGAGGATGATGATGTTGATGATAATGATGTAAAACGGTATCCCGATGTCACTGGTAGATTTGATCAACTATGATAATGATTTTCTCCACCTTGTGACACGTATGTTGTGTGTTACGAACGCCATGTTATTAAAGGAAACTTATGTTAGACCAGTAGTATAGTGAACACAATACGCTTGATGTAAAAGTGTGTATTATTTGGAAAGACAATCGTATACGTTAGTGCCAAGTGAAAACGTATTACTCAAGTTTATTTTTTTTGTCTGAAATGTGTGAACATATACCTTAAACATAGTTGATTAGTTTAAACATACATAAGCCCGACTATTACAATACAAAAAAATAATACACTTGTTTTTTTTCTATTTACATACATTAGTGCCAAAAATGCATACATGTCACTTTCACTCATACGTTGCCATCATGTCGAATGCATTCTGTCTTTAAGGAATGTCAGTTTAGATCACAATCATCTCTTTTCTTTGTATGTTAACATTTTAAATTTGTTTATATATTTATTTGCAAATTTTGGTCCTAATCACCGAGGAAACGTGGAACACGATTTAACAGTTACTGACATTAACATCAGATCAGATTTTACGTCAATATCAGGTGGTATATACCAGACTGCAATGACAGTTGCAACAATTTTAAAGGCACTGTAAGATTCATTGTGCTATGCACTCGTCAGCTTTGTTAGACATGTCCAGATTGTGCAAAGTTTAAAATTATCAGTACAAATGTATATAAATTATTGAACGGAATCTTTACTTGGTGGTTTTCACAGGAAATCAAACCAATGGAAATCCTCTGAATAATTTCTATAATGTTTTATTGTGTATGATTATCTTAAAAGTGTTTATCCGCCCATTAGTATATCAGAAACGCCTTTTCAGCTATTTAAAAAAACACGCTGGCGGTGTGTCCACTTGAGACAAGGTCAGTATAATTGTTTATGAACCACAAAACATCATAAACTGTGCATTTCACACGTTTGGTTTACCCATGCCAAACATCGTTATAAACTGTACATTTTCCAACGAAAAGTATGCTTTTCTTTCAAATATGTACAGTTCCAACGAGTTTGGCATGGTTAAACCAAGCCAACGGTTCCATTGAGAATTATGGTGGTGAATAGTACGTGTAACAGTAAACATCAGGGCCCGGTATTACAGCCTCTTTAAAACCATTTCTTCTCATAGTACACGTACAAGTGATAAGACAAGCACCTGTTCTGTCTGTCGTCTCCTGGGGCCCGTTTTACAAAGACGTCCTAACTTTACGACGTCCTAAACCATGTCACTAAGTTAACAGATTTGATCTACAATTGAACAAAATGGTTGTAAACTGTGCACTTTCCAAAGAAAAACAAGTTTTTATTTGGAAAGAGCACGCTTTACAACCATTTTTGCATTTGTAGACCAAATCCATCAACCCAGTGACATAGTTTAAGACGTCGTAAAGTTAGGACGTCTTTGTAAAACAGGCCCCTGATTACTGGGAGTAGTTAGTGCTGCAACCAGTTTAGCCTCCAACAAACTCAGTTTTTACTTTAAAAAGTGCTTATCTTGGAATGATTCCATGTTTGCTGATAGTTGGCGTCAGATAAGACATTGACCTTTTATAAAATGCTAAAAAGTACTTTATGCTCATGTAAGCATGTTTTTGTTATCTCAGAAATGTTTGTTTTAAACTATTGCGATTAGGTAACACTGACTTTTTCTTCTAAACGTAATCCGTGACTTGTGTGACTTTATTTTGTAGATTAACCCTTACCGCGCGGCTCCCGGAAATAGTAGCCTGACCGGATATTACCGTGAGCTGCACGGTAAGGGTTAACACGCTCTTATTGAGGTACCAGGAACACGGTTTGTGTATGAAATGTTGAATATGGATTTTTAAAGCATATCAAAAATAAGGGATTTGACAAAGTATTTGTGTAATAGTTCAATTGGAAATCACAAAACTATAAATATAACACCCAACATCCCACAATCTAACGACAGCCTAGATAACCTAATTCTGTGTATAAGCCTTACATGTACATTCACAATAGCCCGAGTCCTCAGCAACATGCAGTAGAAAACAAGTACGTCCGATAAAATCGTCCAATATCATGTGGTACATACCAGACTACTCGTTATGATAGCACTAAGACAAGAAAAAGACCTTTTAGCCTTACCTTAGCTTTGTGGCACTAAAACTAGGCCACAACTTATGCAACTAATGCCTATTCAGTTCATGGCTTTATGTAAAACGCGACTAATAACTATTTGGTTCGATAGAACACAGCAAATAGCACAAAGCTTATATTTCTTGTATCATGACAAAACCGTTAAAATTTTTTCACAAAGCAGGGCAATATTAGTTTTACTATTGTCTCAAAAAGTATTCTCATTCATGAACAGAAATGAATATCAAAAACATAAGAACTGCTGAGAAATAAGTTAGTGCAAAGAATTGAATAATCTTCCTAGAATTCAAGTTGTAATCAAACATAATGAAAGACTTGAAAATAAATTCATTCATCTGCGTTAGATTGTTGCATTAAAAACACAACCGACATTATCCATTTAAAAGAGTACACAGTTGATAATGAATTTGGCATTAGTAAATCAAACCCAAGGCGTTTTTTTTAAAATGATCTCACATTTAATCACCCCACACACTTGCTACAGATACATAGTGTGCTTCAATAAAAATGGATTAGGTTAAGGCCGACTTCACAAAGCTTTTATAAATAGTCTAGTGTTACAAATGTCAAACATCGTGATAAATTGGGCAACAGAAAACAAGTTTACAACGAGTACAAGAGTACACAGTTTATAATGAATTTAGCATTTTAAATTCAAACCCATCGCCGACCCAGACGTTTTCCCCTGTGAGTAGACATTAGATCATCTTACGCACTTGCGACAAATAAATTTTAGCTTCAATAATAACGCATTTAACTGGGGACCCATTCACAAAGCTTTCATCAATAGTTTATTATTACAAATACCAACAAAAAACAAGTTTACAAGGATTTTTGTCATGTTCTTCCAGTTTATATTCAATTATTGTTTCAGTATCATTGTCCATAATTGTGTCTGTGTACAAAGTACAATTTGTTTAAAACAAATGTTATTGTCACTGTTTACAACGATTTTTTGCACGTGTAAGACTAACCTATTGCCTCACTGATAAGGTTTACGAAGTCGTGAATTTACGACAGCTTTGCGAAACGGCACCAAGGGTACCGTTTCACAAAGACATCGCAAATTAATGACATCATAAACTAATTACTGAGCCTGTGCGTTTGGCTTACAAATGCCCAAAAGTCGTTGTAAACAGTGCACTCTTCAAAGAAGATTTTTGGTATTTGTAAACCAATCCATTAACCCAGTGACATGGTTTACGAGGTCGTAAAGTTATGACAGCTTAGCGAAACGACACCCAAGACTGTAAACTGGTAATGTTTCTTCTGAAAGCGTCAGTGTGTTCACCGCTCTTCAGCTGATGAAAACTGACACGGTATATATCCTAAAGGGGTACACTAATGGCACAATTACCGTCACAAAAGCTTCCTCGCTGCTAATAACAAAAAAATGTTTGGATATTCATAACCCATCTTTTCAAATGAATGCTATGGTAATGATCAAATAATGACTCCATCTCGTTTCTTAATTGGCAGCTTTAGCATTTAATAATATGTCACAGTCAATAACAGTTCTGATCATAATTGATTTTACCTGTTTAAACATTCACTTTCAGTTATGTTGATTTACCACATGCATCACCATACATCACCATATCATGCACACATCACTGACAAACATTCATTATTGTGGAGAACAAGGAGAAGTTAATGTCAATCATTTCAATTGTGTTATTAATCTTAACAGGAAACCAGCCTTCAACAGAAATTATTCTGTTTTTACTTTATTTGTTTTAAAAAATGTGTTATATGTAGCTGAACATGCATATAGTTATATTATTAGGCTTAAATGAAAAGAAATGTATTATTTAAGGCATAGGCCCCGTTCCTCAAAGGGATCTTAGGTTAAGGTGATCCAAAGTGCTAAAATGCAACACTGGCTTAGGACTGTCGTAGCGCAGAAATCGTCTTAAATGGCACCGGTACCAAATCGATTTCTGCGCTACAACAGTCGTAAGCCTAGCCTTTAAAAAGAAACAACTCCACGTGACATTGTTTTTTTTTAAATTCACGTACGATAATCTTAACACTAAGATCGCTCTGAGGAACAGGACCCTGTTCAAGAGAAAATATACATACGGTGTACTATTTACTGTTTGTTCATATATCAACACTGATTGACGTATCTTTTCAAAGCATTAAGACGTCTTAGCCTTATGATAACTTTGTGACCAAAGCTACCGGTAACTAGGGACATGCTTGCCTTTTTGTCATGACATATTGTGCCTAATGCATTCATTTACCACTAGAAAAAAATGTATAGATATTATTAAGCGGGTTTTCATTAGTTTGATGAGATTTCCTACGGAAATTTCATCAAACCAAGGGAAAACCGCTCAATAATGTCTATACATTCTTTTACAGTGTACGTCTAACAGCGTCTGTCCTGACAGATAATAGTATAATGTTTTTCACTGGCATCATAAATATTTTCATCATTTTTCCATTACTATGTTTTTATGACAAATCTTAAGTCGGTAATATTAAGGTATGATCTGGGTGCAAGAACATACTTCTTTTTAAAATGTTATTTAACTATCACTTTTGTAAATTAAGCTTTCCCATAGTAATGATGGCCTTTCTCGATCATCATATATAGTCCATGTTTTTTACGGAACACTGAATGATACACTACATGTTCTACAGGTGACATGTGTTTATACTTTCTCCAAACTTCATGATTTTTAAAGATAGGAATTGTTTCATTATCATTTCAATCACCTTTATATATCTACAAAAGTATTCAGACGTGAAGATGTCTTTGAAGAATATGGCGCTCATTATAGTAAACTCTGTCTTTATCAGTCGCTTCCCACCAACACATTTCAGTTTTCTATTTTCAGTGACAATGCGATAAGGCTTGTCAAGTATATTATTAGTTTATCAGTGTATGGCATATTGTATTAAGGGAAACAAATGTTAATTTGAAATAAATTCAGCATTAAAAGATCTAGTTGCTTTGGCTTGTAAGCATTAACATTCCACCACACCTAAAACTGATACACATTAGGATTTAACAACTTAACTCACAGCCGGGCTAATACATGGTTGATTATCTCGTTTGTTTAAAACACATTACTCTCTTCTGTACACATAGACACGTTCATTGCATTTATTCTTAAGCTCCATTAAAACTGTTTTGAGTTTATTTCCAGCTGACCTTCGTTGTTTAATCTTTAATGACGCGGGGTTTTTTCAAACAAAAGTTATTCAGATGCAAGAAAGTTATGGAAATGACTAAGTTTGGGGTTCAGCCTCGTTTCCAAAACTCTTGCATCCCTAACTTTTACCGTGCGGCATAGTTTTTGGAGAAGTTACCCCGAGTGGCGTGGTCAGGAATGTTTAAAGATTTCGCCTATCCCAATTAGTGCCTCACTCAACATCACCGCCTGTTTTTCCATGCGGCCCTCGAAAATATCCGGGCCAGGCTGTTAGCCTGCCTCGGATATTTCCTGGAGCCGCACGGAGAACAAAACACACACAGGGGCTGTCCTCGTGCTTGAAATAGAAAAAGCGCACAAACAGGGGCTGTTATCATACTGTTTTCCAGACTACTCCATCAAAAGCTGTTGCTTCGCATGTAAATATATGTTGGGCTTTGGCACAGGAGGCCGCAATATTAAATGTTTTTACTTAAGCCTAACTTGTTTGAAAGAACAATTTAGATTTGGTTTGATAGTTGCATACTGTCAGGAACGTCTGTACTAATGATAGTGACGATGAAACAACTTCCTAATCGATAGAATTCTGGCGAATGTGTCCAGGGTATGCATCTAAGAGTAACAAATATGTCATAGTTTATTCAGGATGAGGGCAGGATGGGTCACCAAGCACCCAGCTCCTAGCACACAACACCCAGTTCCCAGCACACAACACCTAGCTCCCAGCATACAACACCTAGCTCCCAACACCAAGCTCCTAGCTCCCAGCACACAACACCTAGCTCCCAGAACACAACACCTAGCTCCCAGCTCCCAGCTACGGAACCCAGCACCCATCTAATAGAACCCAGCACCCATCTCCTAGAACCTAGCACCCAGCACCTAGCTCCTAGAACCCAGCACTCAGCCCTAGCACTAAGCTCCTAAAAACCTAGCACCCAGCACCCAGGACCAAGCTCATAGCTCCCAGAACCCACCTCCCACCTCCCAGCACTAGGCTCACACAGCACCCAACTCTCAGCTCTCAGCTTTCAACACCCAGCACCCAGATTCTACCTCCCAGCTCCCTTATTCAGTTAAGGAAGTGTTTAATGAACATTCAGGAGTATTGACTTAAATCGATTTTACTTTATGATAGCTTTATGCAACAAGTCCCAGAAAAATTGCTTTGGCAGTCGTGAAAGATTCTTTTCAGATTTCAAAGAGAGATTATTTTCCAATTTTTGAAAAATGGGATTTCTAAAAGAAGATCTGTACTTGTTTCCTCGGGCGTAAAGAACGATTTTCTATGAAGATAGAGTAATTTTGATTCTAAGAAGATGGAATTAAAATATTTCGTTTTGAAAGTCCTTCTCACTCTCATGAACAAAGTTAAAAACAGCTCAACATTAGCGGAGTTAAATTTACACACAGAGGTTTATAAGCTGATTACAGGACACAAATAGACACTCTTCAATCAAGGCAGCATTTAAGACAAGAAAATTGTCGGTGCAACGTGCACCTGGATAGCATGTTGACGTCAATTTTGAAAATATGTTGGTTTATATTCGCGTACAAAAATAGGTGTATAATTTTTTTATTTTCGGACATTAAACAATATAACAAATATGTCAAATAAATCAACCATCTTTTTTCTAACAACTGTATCTATTTACCTGACTCCTGGATTATTATTCCTAATCTTCTAAAAAAAGAAATAAATAAAAATTCATATGTTTAAAAATGCCAATTTTTCTAATAAACTGATGTTTCTGATGGACATTTAGAATTAGAAGTGCAGAGTTTAAGTCTAGATAACTTTATGGGTCCCGTTTTACATAGACGTCATATCAAGTCACTGGATGAATGGATTTGGTCTACAAATGCAAAACATCGTTGTAAACTGTGCACTTTCCAAAGAAAAACAAGTTTATTTATATAGGCCCACATCACCAGTGAAATCATTCACCTGATGAAGGAGTAAGAATATTCTTTGAAACGTTGTGTTCGTGCCCAATAAAGAAGTTGACATCCATTAAGTTCTCTAGACCTAATAAACCAACGCTTTATTTGCTTCAGGGCCCCGTTTTACGAAAACGTCATAACTTTACGACGTCCTAAACCATGTCACTCAGTTAATAGGTTTGGTCTACAAATGCAAAAAATTCTTGTAAACTGTGCATTTTCCAAAG